>JABUQX010005406.1:0-7500 GCA_015478945.1 Trachelipus rathkii | reverse complement strand
CCTTTCTCTGTAATTATCATTCTTTGTGATTTCAACGTTCACCACTGCCAATAACTTTCCTCTAGCTCTCAAGGTAGTGCCACTGAATTTTCTTATCGTATTTATATCCATAATGATCTTGATCAGTTGGTGCAGCTCCTTACTCGTATCTCTGATCGTCTTGTAGATGAACCCAAAAATTTTAGACATATTCTTGTTCCAATCCTTCTACTTCTTCTTTTAAACTCTTTCTTCCTCTAGGTTCCTCCAATCGCCTTCATATCTCTGCATTCTCTTCCAGCACTTCAAGTCTTGTCAAGAAAGACCTCCGTCCACGATGATAAAACTTTTTTAGCACATCGGTGCTGCAAAATGATCTAACTTGCGGTCGTATTTCTTAGATTTTCCGTGGAATGGGCTGCTTGCTTCATGGGAATTGTCGGCCAGGATATGCACCTTTATATGAATCGCAAAAACACGAGGTGGGTGCATTTTCTCGTTGGGAATGGAAGAAAGTACATCATAATTATTTGTCCCGCCCCAACTTAACTAAAACTAACAAAATCTTGGTTAATATATAATACACACACGCATTTGCCACATGGCGACGGCTACCTTGAGCAAATTACATCGTCTATGATAACCTTCACACGGAAAAAAACTTACAGCCATTAAAGGCCCCAATTTCTATAGTCCTCCTCCGAACAGTGCACGCACCCCTCATATATCCTCTCGTGACAATAAAAAAACTCTTTTATTCTTGTTAGAATATACTGCACTATATTAATCTCTCTCTGGTTCCTCTTTCCTCTCTCGCACTCTTTTCTTGCCAACTCATAACTTGTGCTGTCAATTCCTTGCGTTCCCCCTCACCCCTCTAGTAATCTATATCCAACATATAATATATAACTGCCTATAATTTCTACTTCTGCCTTAAAAGTGATATCCTAACGTCTTATCTCCACGGCCTATGCTTTCTAATTTACCACTAAATAACTCATAAGATTCTAACTGCAAAACTCTTAACCTCACTTTCATCCACTCCCTCCAATACTTATTATAACCTTCTCAATTTATTAATTCTTCTAAAACTTTCTTTTCCTCTCTCCCTCTTAGCCTAACACGTAGAGTTATCTACGATTTATTTTATAGTTATTTTTTTTATATAAATATTATACCTAAATATTTATAGACATATTCTCTATCATGGCCTGATTCCTTCTTTATACTTGTAGTATATCTAGAACCTATTTCTAAACATGCGTACTCTTGATAATCTACTTTCTTGAAATTCTTCTGTTATCTTGAATTTTGAACTACTGGTTCTTTCTACTGGAAATAGGATGAGGCGTTCTTCTCTTCTCTTCTAGATATTTATAATACAATAACACATTTCTCTTATAAAACCATCCTTTTCACTCATTAAGCACCTTCTTCTATCTAATATACATCTCTGACATCTTACTGCTTCTCTACTATACATCCAGTCCTCTCGAATGCCTTCGCCCCACTCATTTTTTGCTCCCTTTCTTCAATTTCACACCATAAACAAGTTTGGATATGGCACCTATTGATTTTCTCCCTCGGGTGAAGCGAGGTATACAATTTCACTCCTCGAGAGTACGAACTGTTCGTCTTCATACTCAACTCGATAACTACTTGTACCGTTGTATACACCTAATATTTTTAACCTTGCAGCAGTTCTTTCGTATAGTTTATATGTGACGAGAACTAACAGTAAGATGCGAAGTGGGCAAAGGATTTATTTAAACATATCAATTCTTGTAATCTGGTATTCTCTGTGATTCCGCAAGTGCCTATTAATTTATCCCCATTGATAAGAAAATCTCAAACAACGTTCCAATGTGATCTTTTCTGTCCATTCCACTTCCTTCCTCGTGAACTCGTCTTTGGCGCAAGCTCAGCACTTCTGAGATGCGTTGGACTGAGGTTATGCTCAATAAAATAGCCTTATTTGCCTAGGTTTGGTTCCTGTAGATCATATTAAAGTATTATGTGTCTGTCTCTTGCGATAGTATTTATTAGTCTTAATACGTTTTGGCGAGTGTTATTTTTAATTGCTATGATGGGTACAAAGAATTATAATTTTGTTAAAGATCGTTCCCTGATTCCTTTCGAATGCCCTGTCTCGCGAGGGTACCTCTCTTCCTTCCAGGACCTTCTTCCGATTTTCTTTTCCGGACGTTCTAAAGGCAGCGAGAAACATAATATACGGAAATTTTTCATCCTTGAAAACTTTTAAATAATGGTATTCCCAGGGTTTTTGTTCTTGATCCCCTTCAAATGAGTGGTTATTCCTCAGGCTTTTGTCCTTATCCCCAACTCCTTTATAGATGTCTACTTATCTCATAAAGACCCTCTACCTGTTCCTTTGCGTTCTTCAGTCATATATAAATATTGCTGTGGTGCTTGCACGAGCACTTATGTTGGCAGCACTATTCATTTACGCAGCCTAAACTATACCAAAACTTATCAATCATAAACGGTTCTATATTAAAATTAATAATTTTTACAAATTTAAAAATATCTAGGAAATCTGTTGAACATTCTAAACATTTTTGTATCGATAGATCAAGTTCGTCGTTTGAATTAATATTTTTATCCATGAATATATATATTATTTTATAAAAAAAAAAAAAATTATTTTTTTACAATATAATATAAAAAGAAATCCGGCCATGCCTTAAGGCATGGCCGGATTCATCTCATGAAAGTAAAATTATATTACAGTTTATTTTTTTAAAAAAATTTCTTAAGAAATCTGGGTATCCTTAAGGCTATGCCAAAATCACCTCTTGAAAGAAGTGTTTTTAAAATTATATTATAATTTTAAAATTATATTATAATTTTAAATTTTGAAGCTATTAAACCCATTCTCATGCAACCACGAAGTAAAACCATGAAAGATTTAAAACAATATATAATATATTATAATCGCATAAATAAAAATGCATTGATTAAATCTCATAGTTGAGATAGATAAAGATTGCAAATAGTGGTAAAAAGATTAAAAATGTATTTCGAACCCCCAAGACCAATTGGTAGATTCGTTTACCATTGCGATGGAAAAGTTCAGACAGAAGCTTTGAGAGAGCTTTTACGGGACCAAGAATCATACGGCTTTATTATCATGGATGGAAAAGGAGCAATGTTTGCAGTTGTTAGGGGAAATGAAAAACATATCAAATGCCGTTTTTCTGTTGATTTACCGAGAAAACATAGTAGAGGTGGACAGTCAGCCATGAGATTTGCTAGGCAAAGAGAAGAGATTAGAAAAAATTATCTGATACAAGTATGTGAAAAAGCGACAACAGTGTTTATAACTGATGATAGACCAAATATTAGAGGATTAGTTCTTGCTGGCCAAGCTCAATTTAAAGATGATTTGCAAAAATCCCCTCATCTTGATCAAAGACTTAGAGCAATTGTAAAATTGACTGTGACCGTTGGGTATGGGGAATATCAAGGATTAGATGAAGCTATTAAACTTAGTACTGATATTCTGGGAAATCTTCGCCTAACAGCTGAAATTAAACTACTAAACGGGTTTATGGAGATGCTTCAGAAAGGAAAGGACAATATGGTAGCTTATGGTGTGAAAGCCACAGTAAATGCTCTAGAAGAAGGCGTAGTTGATAAACTGATTGTGTATGAAGATTTAGAGACAGTTCGTTTTTTATTGAGAGAGATAAATTCTGGTAAAGAAGAAACTATGTATTTGCCACCTGGAGAACAACCATCATTGGGAGAAGTTGATGTTGTTGAAGCTCAGCCACTAATAGAATGGTTAGCTGATAATGCTCTAAATTTAGGCTCTAAATTAGAACTAGTTACGGATAAATCGAAAGAAGGAGCAATGTTGAAATTAGGTTTCGTTCTGTCTAATATTCTTTGTATTTCATTTTTTTTTTCTTATAAAGATCTCATTCTCTCTTATACTTGTGTTGGTTGGTTGCTGTTCTCATTCGTCACAAAACCTTTTCACAACACATCAGTTGATTGGTTTGCATAAGGTTAACGTTGTTTCTTTAACTTGTATTTGGTGAGATTGTGTGTTTTATTATTTTTAGACACAAAGTCATTTTAAATCATAGTATTTAGCTGTTAAGCGGGCACAAGTTGTCTGATTTTGTATTAAAGTGTTTTATTTTTTACTAGTGTATGTAATATTTATAATAAATAGCGACACTATAAGAATGAGTTTATTTAGAAGAGATCTTGATATTATAATGTAAATTACTTAGTTCTAAGCTAACCACCAGGGTCAGATGAGCAACAGCAAGGCAGCCCAAGCTCGCACTCACGCGGTGCGTCACGCCGCCGCGTGCCCGCAGGCGCAAATATTCCCGCGCGAATACTAATGATATTTAATATGATATATAATATTTATATTATAATTATAACCGTATATTATATATATATATATTTATATATACTATATTATTATATAATATTATATATATTATATCTTCTTATTATAACTATATTTTATATATATAATATTTACAAATATTTTTGCTACTTTTAGTTGGAATATCGCGCAGCGGGCTCACGCGCGTGCGGGGATCACCTGCGGTGCGGGTTGCTGCTTGCGGATAGGCTCATGTGAGCTGGTGGTTAGCTTAATGACTAATGAATATATCTATTATCTTTCTAGTGAAATTAATAATTATCCTCATTGTATAGTATTTATTAAAAATCTGCTGTACACTTAGTAATAATAAAATCTTTTTAATTACAAATAATAACTTGTGCATCGTGTTATAATGACTATGATATTTAAATGATTGTAGACAGCTATAAGATAATAAAACACACTTGCTCAAATACAAGTTTAAAGAAACGTTTAATATTTAAAGTGAGATAAATATCTTCGAAATCAATACGAGTCAAAGATGATAGAGATTAGCCACAATCACAATGTAGAAAAGATTTCCTTTTACAAACGTTTACAGATTTACCGATCCGGCATTATTCAGTTTGAAATATATTTATAAAATAATAATCATGATTTTGTCTATATTATGAGTTGACTGGTATTAGGATTAAATTAGCGTCTACAAAAAATGTGTTTTTCAATTTTCCATAATGTCATCAACAACATTTTACAGAAGAATAGGATCGTTGAATTATATTGACTGGAATTGGCTTAATGCTCTGGTTCGAAAAGGATTATCTAAAATTTAGACTAGTGTTATTTATCGCCTTATTAAGACGAGAAGGTTCAGTATTCGTATCATGATAAGGAGTGAGGTATTGTGTTTTTCTCGTGATGGATTGTAATGTTACATAGATAATAATAATAATAATCCGAAACATTATTATTATAAAAAATATTGAAATATTTTTAGTTAAGAATCGTAGTGGAATATAATATAAGAATGTAGTGAAATTGTTATTTAATAAAATTAGAATGAATTTTAATAGACACTTATCATTACATGAGAAGACTTATTTTGTTTATTTTTACTTATTACTTGGTTAAAAGATGTGTAGTAGCTGTAAGTAATAGATAAAAAGTGGATAGCTTGATGTAGAGGGTGCTAGGGGCTGGCCTTACTGGTTTACTGATTTATTGCTTGTAAGGCTCATATTGTTTTTAATATATATTATAATTTAGTATAGTTATTAAACCTGATAGGTTATAAATGTTATAAACAAACGTATTACATTAATAGATAAATTATTTGCTCAAAGATAATGATTGATTTATTATAGAAGTTTATGAACTTTGAATAATTTTAGTTATATTTGATGAGTAATATATGTACTGTTTAATTAAAACATAAAATGTTTTATAAATATACGTTATATGTGTAGTGAGTGTGCGTGTGTGTGTTGTGTTTGTGTGTGTTGTGTGTGTGTGTGTGTAAATTGTGTGCGAGTGTAAGTAAATATGTGTGGTAGTAAAATCTGTGTGTGCGTGTATAAGTAAATTTGTGTGAGTGTAAGTAAATTGTGTGTGAGTGTATAGTAAATTGTAGTGTGAGTGTAAGTGTAAATGTAAGTTGTGTCTATTGGACAATTAAGTGTATAGTGATTGTGTGTATTAATAATGTAAGTGAATGTGTGTGTGACGCATGTGTTTTTAATTTGAAGTGTATATGGCTATAATGAAGTTATAGTCTAAGTTTAGGAGTATGGCTTCATAGTGAAATTGTAGTGTAAGTTTAGGAGTATGGCTTCATAGTGTAGTTATAGTAGACTATAACGTAGTATATGGTTTCATAGTGAAGTGTGTGTTGTGTGGTTCTAAATAATAATACAATAGGCATAAGGTAAAACAAAGTTATATAAATAAGATAAAATATAAAATAATAATTAATAATATAATATCATATGAAACCACAAGGTATTTAAGAAATAAAAAAATATGTATATAAAGGTAAAATATAAAGCGAAAGTTAAAAGTAAGCAGAAAAGTTAAAGCAGTAACAGAAAGTTAAAGAGTAAAAGCAGAAAAGGTTAAAGCAGAAGAAAGATGATTAAAGCAGTAAGCCAGTAAATAAAAGCATACTAATCCACCCCTTGGTGTTAGGTCGGTTGCTTGATTACTTGATTTACTGCTTTAAAGGTATGTAATGTTAAGTGAGTAAATTATTTAAAGCAGAAAATAATATAAGCTCTGTTAATCAATTATTATTAAGTTTATGCAGTAAACATGTAGTAAGTCAGTAAAGCAGTAAAACTAGTCCCTACTAATCCCTTTGTTGTACATTATTGTTAATTGTTACTGCATTTAGGTATGTAATGTTTAAATATGTGAGGTTAAAAGTAAACTATAAGTTAACGTAAAACAGAGATAAGCGTAAACAGTTAATACAAAAGATACATAATCCTAGGTGTTATTACACATCTATTGATTTCCCTGTTTAATTGATTAAGGATGTAATCTTAATAAATGATGTAGTAAGCAGTCAAAACGATATTAATTAATAACATAACATGAGTTAAAGCAGTAAAACAGTAAAAAAGCATACTACTGCGGTGGGATGGTTTAGCTTATTGATTTACTGATTTTATGCTTAGTTTGTAAAGATATTTTTTTAATAACTGTTTAAGTGCTAAAATTAGGATGGGCTAAAATTCCATGGAAGACCAAGGGTTGGTCGTGTGTTTATCTGTGTATAAGTTGTGAATGTAAGTGTAATGTCTATGGTGAGTGTAAGTGTCATAGTGATGTGTGTATAAGGTGTGTGAGGTGGTGTATGTGTGTGTGTTTGCTGACTGCATTGTGTATAGTTGTAAAAGTAGGTGTCTCTGGTAAGATGTATGTATAGATGATGTGTGAAATAAGTGTCATAGTGAATCGTTGTATAAGTTGTATAGTGAATGTGTGTGTTGTGTGTGTGTGTGTGTGTGTGTCTGTGTGTGTGTGTGTGTATATATAAGTTTGTGTATGTTATAAGTATAGTGTGTGTGTGTGTGCGTGTTGTGTGTTGTGTGTTGTGTGTGTGTTGTGTGTGTGTGTGTGTGTGTGTGTGCACGGATGAAAATAAG
>JABUQX010005405.1:2500-15775 GCA_015478945.1 Trachelipus rathkii | reverse complement strand
TAATATTTTTTCGATAATCGATATATCTGTAGGATTATTTCAACGATTCGATTTTAAGACAAAACTTACGTATTTATATATATATATATATATATAATATATATATTATATATATATATATATATAGTATAATATATATATATATATATAATATATATATAATATATATATATATTATATATATATATATATGTATATATATATATATATATTATATATATATATATATAATATATATATTATATAATATATATATATATATCAGTGGCGGCTTGTGGTGAACTTGTTAATTCTTGGTAAGGCAAATTCAATACCCAGCATATATTATAGTAATATAATATATATATAAATATATATATATATATATATATATATATATATATATATATATATATTAATATATATATATATATATATAATATATATATATAT
This sequence comes from Trachelipus rathkii, assembly GCA_015478945.1. Classification (NCBI taxonomy): domain Eukaryota; kingdom Metazoa; phylum Arthropoda; class Malacostraca; order Isopoda; family Trachelipodidae; genus Trachelipus; species Trachelipus rathkii. The sequence goes on along the minus strand of JABUQX010005405.1, from coordinate 15,343 downwards.
TATATATATTATATTATATTAGCGACAATGCAAAGAGAATGAATGCGTTTCATATAGTGGATTCCCTCACTGTATTGCACATATTCTAACATTGAATTTCAATAGGAATACAACCTCGAAAATAATTTAGTAATTTTTTAATTGAAACTTAAATCGAATACGATTCCAATATCCCTATTTGATTAAATTTTATTAAAAACACACAAAGTCAGTATTAATAAATTAATATAATAAATAATATGAAAGCGTATTATTACTAACTCCAATTCCACACAAAATCATTCCCATTAAAAACATGAAAATGGAGCTACTGGTCTGCAGAGATTAGCTACTAGCCTAGAAAGAGTCTGACTCAAGCGCGTTTTCTCAGACTCTAGTTGAGTCAATGGATTTTAAATGAATTATTGAAATTAATAAGTCGGTATAAGCAAGGGCCTGTTAACCATTGCTTGCCGCCCTAGGCAAAAAAAAAAAATTCACCTTAAGCATATATTAAAATGTATATATATATATATATATATATATATATATATATATATATATATAATAATATATATATATATATATATATTATAATAATATATATATATATATATTATATATATATATATAGATATATATTATATATTAGTATATATATACAGTATATATATATAATATATATATATATATATATATATATTATATATATATATATATATATATATATATATATATATATATAATATATATATATATATATATATATATATATATTTAAGTATTATAATATATATTATTATATATATAATATATATATATATAATATATATATTTATAAGGAAGGGCTTACATAAGTTGCTGAATTTCGTTTTCACAGTGTTTAAGATTTGATTTTTATTATTTTGGCCCTTGAACTTTTAAATTTAGGTTTTGAAAAAGCCATAGTTGTATTTTACTTTTTTTTATTCGTGTATTTGTAGGGTGGTAAAAGTTAGTGTTTTTAACTTTATGATTTTTCATATTTTATATATTTACTGTAAATACGATTTAACTTTTTAACAATTACGGTTTTAAATTTAGGTTTTAGAGTGGGAATAATTTTAACCTGATTTCATGTTTGTTCGTTTTTTTTTTGTCTGTTGTTTGTTTTGTGGTTGCTGTTTGTGCATGTAAGATGGCAGATTTGCACAGGCGCGGACTTACTATCGACTTTACTAACATCCGTGGCTTGATATCTAACTCTGCATTTGTGGAATACCACCTCTCTAATTCTAACCCTAACCTTTTGCTCCTGTCTGAGACCCAGATGGCTAAGAATTCATCCTCTAACTCGTTTAATATGTCCAACTATAAATTATTTCATAATTTCCGTCTGAAGGGTAGAAGTATGTGCCTATGTAAGCATAAACACTCCTGTAACACGTCTCGAGAATCTCGAATCTCCCAACTTCGATGTTCTGTGGCTTAAAATCTTTCTTCCTTCTACTACAATAATCTCGTGTTTCTGCTACTGTTCTCCTAACAGAATAGATTTTCACGCCTTTTTTGAATATCTTACTACTTCTCACAAGACTGTTATATCTTCTCATCCAAATACTGAGATCCTCTATTTGGGGGATTTCAATGTACACAACACTGAATGGTTGGGGTCCTCTCATACTGATTTAGGTGGGGAGGAGGCCGAATCATTCAGCATTCTCAACGACCTGGAGCAACTAATTAAAGAACCCACACACATTCCGGATCGTCCCAACCAATTCTTGAACACACTTGACCTATGTTTCACCACTAGTCCTTCTCTCTATAAATACACCACCTTCGCTCCTATTGGTAAATCTGACCACAACCTTATATCTCTTAATTTTAATACTTTCTCTCCAACAGCTCCATCCTGCCCTACGCGTTTTTTCTGGCACTTTGATCGGGCCGATTGGGTTGCCTTGCATCGCTTCTACGCTAACTATAATCGGAATGACTGCTTTGACTCTGGCGACGCTTCGGTTTCTGCCGATAAGGTGGGAGCTGTAATCGTTGATGGGATGAGCAGGTTCATTCCTTCTTCGACTAAATCTTTCTCTCCTCATAATCCATGGTTCGATCGTGCTTGTTCTCTGGCCATTCAGGCTTGAGACAGTGCGTATTGGGAGTGGAAAAATTCTCGTTCTCCTATCACTATTGCTAATATTCATTCAGCTAGAAATCGTTTCAGGGATATTCTTCGACGAGCAAAGCGGGCTTTCATCCAAAACGAAAGGGCGCTTACCTCTTAGGTTCTCCTATTAAAAAAATCTTTCTGGCCTCTTGCCAAAAAACATCTCTAACAACTCTGTAAAATCTGCCTTTCTCCTCTTATTTTCGATCTGACTGTTGCTGTTGCAATTCTCTAACTGAAAAGCCAATCTCTTTGGTCTCCTATTTCTCCTAACTCAACCCTGACGATTCTGGCATTCCTCCTCCTCCTTCTCCTTCTCCTCTCAGGTGTCCTATGCCTTTGCCTGTGATTACATTTGATCGGGTGCATGGGCTCCTGAAATCTATGAACGTTAGGAAGGCGGGTGGACCCGGATGGGTTCCTCCCGAATTTTGATGGAAATGTGCCTCCGTGCTGACCCTGCCCCTCGTTCAACTATATTCTCTATGTCTCAAAACTAAACACATTTCCTCAGTTTGGAAGAGCGCACAACGTTCCAACCACATTTCTTCATCGTCTCATTTTAATTCTGCTCCCTCTTTTACTTCTAGAAATTGCCTCTCGTACTTAATCTTTCCGGATCTATTTCTCCCGCTGATCTGGATAGGATTTCCGGGTGGGTCGCCTCAACCTTGTGAAAATTTAATTCTTTAAAAAACTCAACTTCTATAAAGTCTCCCTCTCTAAAACACCTTCCAACTTTCCTATCTCTTTTCGACGGTTCTCTCGTCTCTCCTGTTGGCAATATTAAACATCCTTTGCTTTAACATACACAAAAAATGTCTTGGAACCTCACATCACAACGGGTTTTTTTGCTTTTTTTTAGGGGGGCGCGCCTCAAGGAAATGGAGTTCTGTAGAATTGCGAGACTTTTTTTTTCCTCTTTCAGTTAATTCACGCCTATACAAGGGCCTCATTAGCCCTTGTATGGAGTACTGCTCTCATATCTGGGGGGCTCTGATCTCACCCGGCTTTTAGACGGGGTCGAGTCAAAAGCCAAAAGACTTACAAACTGTTCCGTACTTTCCACTTCTCTTGACCCTCTATCTTTGCGGCGCAAATGTTGGAACAAACCTGGCTTATATTCTCTTTTCATAGGTTACCGTAGCGCAGGTGCTCGAGGGAAAACTTGTCACTCGCGTACCACCACCTTTACGACTCTCGTTAAACCACTAGGTGCTGTGTCTGGAACGAAGTTTTGTTGTGGATATTGTAACTCCAGGCTTTGTCGCTGCGGTTGCTTCCTTCTTACCTGGCCACCTCGGTTCTGTGGAATTCTCTTCCATCTTCTGTGTTTTCTGCTGAATTTAATCTCCCTCACTTCAAAGCTTGCGTCTTTGCTCATCTGCGTAATTTGCGTTAAGTGCGTACTAGTGCAAAATGTATATAACCCATTGTAAAATCTCTTTCATTAAGGTCGGAGGTTGGGGAAAGAGGTTGGTGGGGTGCATTTAAGTTGGATCCCCGTCCACGCACCCTGGTAACAATTATCTTAATAGATTGTGGCTAAAACTCGATATATATATATATAATATAATATATATATATATATATATATAAATCCTATATATATATATAAGTATATATATATAAAAAAAATATATATATATATATAAAATTAAATTTTTTAAAACATATAAATATAGTAGGGATAAAAATATATATATAATAATATACTATATATATGTATATATATATATATATATATATATATATATATTATATATATATAATATATATATATATATCAAAACATTCCGCATTCCGCGGATATTTAAATCAACATCCGAATCCGCATCCGCGGATGCGAAAAAAAATGACATATCTGCTGCATCACTAATATATATTATATATATATTATATATATATATATATATATATAATATATATATATATTTATATATATATATATATATATATATAAGGTGAAAATTGATAGGGAATCTTTGTAAGACAAAGCATGCATTGTCATTAGAAGGTATGCAGCTGTAAGAGGCTAATTTGCAGGCCTCATGCATACACCTTTAAATCTCTGGTGAAGCCTCCATACTTGTATACCGTATCTATTATTTAAAATTCAAATCTTTCGCGCTTCTTTCTTTACAAAGAAAGAAGACGCGACAACAAAGGGCGAAGCTTGGCGGGAAGTGCTCAGGTGGCACGCCAGCAAGCTAACGCCAGATCAGTCCTTTGATAGCGCTCCCACGATGAGGAGTTGCCAAGTCCGACCTCCTGTTAACAGGTCATTTAGATTAGGAATTCGTGCCAATTCTATTTGTTAGTTTTATATGTGTGTTATCATTATTGCTAACGTTGTCTTGTGCATTAGAATTACCTTAATTACTTAATTGATCAAATCCACCTCTGTCAATTGTCCATATCACTATTGTCAAATAAAGCACTACGAGGAAAGTACTCTCAATTAACCCCCCCTGATTAATGACTGCAAGGTCATTAATCATTTTGATAGCCAAAGTGATTTTGGCCTAGACATCAGTGGTGACCCCAGAGTGACAATTAGGGGGGCGCCGACCCCTAAAGTGACCCCTAAAACCCTTAATTTAGAGTCAGATAGTGCCTAAATTGCGAAAATTTCAAATTAATCGAAAAAAAACCCGGTACTTTCTCGCTAGTTCAGTGCTTAAATAGTGATATGTGGTCAAAGTAAATAAAATTATTTGAGTCAAAATTAATAACGTGAAGAAAAAGCTTCTTATTAATCTCCTTTCAAATAAGAAAAGAAAGTCGTTATTATAGCAAATCCGCATAGTAACCGAAAAAACCGTTGCTATTTCGGAAATCCGAGAGTTCAAAATCAAGCTCTTGACATTAGGCTTAACTCAAACGCCTAAGTTGACTCAAAGACGACGCCAAAACCCAGTCAAGAACAACAGGCTATAGAAATGGTGTCAACAAAAAAGAAATTAGGCCTTAAAACTAAGGCGAAACCCACTTTGAAAAGAGGGAAGAAAAGATCTCCAATCCCCCAACGAATTTCCCCCTCACATGAGGAGGGAGGCACATATGTTTCGTCATCAGAGGCTGAGTCGAAAATCACGCCACCCGCCTCTCACCAAACACAAAGCAAGTTTGTGCATTCAATCAGACTTCCAAATTTTCCAGAAAATGATGTTCTAATTTGGATAAAGGCGGTGACAAATATCTTCAAACTTTATGAAATAAAAAGTGGCCAAGAAAAATTAAAATTAATAGCGCCAAAGCTCCCCATTCAGTTATTAGCCACGATCAAAATCCCAATCAAAAATAACACTTATAAAGAATTGGTGAAAACAATTAAAAGAACTCACTCAATATCAAAAGAACAAAATACAAGTGACGTCACCCAAATAAAACTGCTTGCCAACGAACTCCCCAGTCAATTCCTTTCTCGTTTAAGGGAGGCCATTGGCGAAGAAACAGCGCAAAATCTCCTCAATAGAGAACCTACTTTGGTGAAAGAATTTTTTCTAAAAAGTCTACCTCCAACGGTATATGAACATCTCCACAAAATCTCATCATGTGTAAGCATACACACCCTCGCATACATGGCCAACGCTGTGTACGAACTCGAAAATTAGAAAATAAAAAGAAAAACAAAGAACAGCCTCTGGCAACAATATCCTGCCAACACTCGAAATTTAGGCTGCGCGTTACAGGAGAAACAAAGCAGCTTCTCACCCAAGCTTCTCCAAACCCCCTTTCCCCCTTCCCAATAATAATAATAATAATAATAATAATAATAATAATAATAATAATAATAATAATAATAATAATAATAATAATAATAATAATAATACTAAGAATAAAAATAAAAATAAAAACAACAAAAACGATAGTGATAAAAATACAAACGATGAAAAATGACAAGAAAATGAAAATTTGTGAAATCCTATGTAAGGAAATTGTGATTCAAAGACACCCGTAAATCTCTGTAAAGGCATTGCATGCGCCCTCTTGTGTTAAAAATTGACAACTAAGGTTTCGAGAGTAACAAAATTTAAAAATGTTCCACTGGGATAAAAATCTCCCACTGTCGGAAAAAGCCAAAATCGGCAAATATTAAGTAAAAAAGTTTCCAAAATTGGTAAGGTGTTTTATCGTATCTTTATATTATCTCCTGTTGCATGAAAATTATACATTTATTTATATATGATAATTATTATAGGATAGTCATGAAAAGATTTTCTTATAGCCAAAAATTTCAAACAGCCAATGACTCCAACCGTTGAGTTGCCATCTAGCGCTATAGAAAATAAATATGCCAACTGCTCAAAATATTATTTCGTAAAGATCAAAATAAATAAATAATAAATTTAAAATGAAAGTTACATAATTTAGTAATAAATTCAATTAAAAATTCATCAAAAATTGTTACTAAAATAAAAATGATGAATATATCAAATAAAATTTTCTTTAAAAGATGACTCTGTACAATTCTGGCGAAGATCGCGCGGCAAACTTTTGAATAGACTATTCCGTTGCTCCAGCTGACGAGTTGGCAATGGCGGAATGAGTTTAGAAAAAGGTTAAACCGTAAATATCTACGCTGGGATGTATAAAGCAAATAAATAAATTTCAAAAAAAAAAAAAAAAAAAAAAAAAAAAAAAGAGAGAGAAAGAAATTTAGGGAGGCAAAGGTATGAAGGCAGCTCTGATTCATGATAAAGAGTAGCCGGATTATCACGTTTCCAAGAATTTCAAAATCTTTTTTTTTTTTCTTACAACAACATAGAAAAATCAAATATCATCTTTTCCATCAATAATTAGTCATCCAAAAATAACTATTATCATATTGAATAATTACGATCTTATTAAAAATTAAAAATTTTCTTCGGTGAGCGGTATGTTAAATGAAAAATATGTATTCTATTTTAATGCCTTTTCAAAATTTAAAAGTTCGGGAAAGAGACCTTTTCGGTACAACCCCACGAACGAATAGAAAACGGAATTGGAATGGCCTACAATTGTTTCTAAAAATATATTGCTTTTATATAGAGGAAGATAAACAATTTTTAATATCATTTCGTAAATCAATTGCATGTAAAAAGATATTCTTTATTTTAGAGAAAATTATATATTATTTTTTTTTATCAAAGATGGTTAAAAATTTATTAAAATAAACATTTGTCAAAGCAACAGAGCTCTTAAACGAGACTTGCTACAATTATACCCGATGTACACCTAAAAGCAAACCGCGCGTGCGCTATAGCGTAGGGAACAAACGAAAATTTTGAACTGTATAGCGAAAGGCTCCTCGTAAAATTTATAAATGTATAATTCAGATTATGCCGCATGATAATATTAAGACTCATTTTCTTTCTTCTTTCAAACACCTTACTCTCGTAGCCTAAAATCTTTCTTTTAATATTAAATTGATCAATGAAAATATTAAGAGTGTAAGCATCTACGAAGAAAAAAAAAAAAAAAAAAAAAAAAAAATAAACCAAAACAAAAAAACAAACCTTTTAAAAAAAAACCAAAACCTTCCCTTTCTCATACGAACACTGTGATTGGTCCTCCCATCCGCGAACTGACCAATCAGAGCAAAGCTTCCAAACGATCTTCGAATGGAGCAACCAAAATCTCTCCTCGCCTGTCACCCGGATAGCGCCATCTATCGGCCAACAACAACAACAACAGTTCTCGCACTCCCAACATACAAACATGGTTACTATGAAAATGACCTTCAAATAGAAAAAAAAAGAGCAAAATAGAATTGATAATAAAACATAGGAGAAAGCAGAAATGGAATATCATTTTGAACTCTACCCTTCAAAGGAAGACTTGCAGATGTGAATTACTGAATCTTGAATGCATTTAAAGGTAAATCAAAGGTTAATACGAAGCTTACCGGACAGGTTCCTTAAAATTTTCAATTAAATAAATGAAGGAAACATTAATTTCACCTCTGAGAGTGTGACATTGAAAGTAAGTTCGAGACGAGAACCGAATGGAACGATAAGAAAAGGGTTAGAAGATTGAAAAAAATACAGAGAAAACCAGTATCTCAGACGAAGGTTACCTGTGTAATTAAAATTGTCGCTATACGCGCTCTTATTTTTATGAGGTTTTCTTTCTCTTTCTAAATTAGTGTTTCAACTCCTTTCCTTCCTCTTTCCTCCCATATGTTAATTATTCCTCAGAAGGGGGTGTGAGAAAGGATGTCGGTGGAAACAGTAAATCAAGGCCTCACCTTGATTTACTGAGTCCGACAATCCTTTTTCCAAGCCGGGATCAACCAGTTCTAAGGTGAAAATTGATAGGGAATCTTTGTAAGACAAAGCATGCATTGTCATTAGAAGGTATGCAGCTGTAAGAGGCTAATTTGCAGGCCTCATGCATACACCTTTAAATCTCTGGTGAAGCCTCCATACTTGTATACCGTATCTATTATTTAAAATTCAAATCTTTCGCGCTTCTTTCTTTACAAAGAAAGAAGACGCGACAACAAAGGGCGAAGCTTGGCGGGAAGTGCTCAGGTGGCACGCCAGCAAGCTAACGCCAGATCAGTCCTTGGATACCCCTCCTACGATGTGGAGGTATCAAATCCGACCTCCTGTTAACAGGTCATTTAGATTAGGAATTCGTGCCAATTCTATTTGTTAGTTTTATATGTGTGTTATCATTATTGCTAACGTTGTCTTGTGCATTAGAATTACCTTAATTACTTAATTGATCAAATCCACCTCTGTCAATTGTCCATATCACTATTGTCAAATAAAGCACTACGAGGAAAGTACTCTCAATTAACCCCCCCTGATTAATGACTGCAAGGTCATTAATCATTTTGATAGCCAAAGTGATTTTGGCCTATATATATATATATATATATATATATATATATATATATCATCGCATCAGCAAATGCAGATGCGGATGTTGATAATATATATATATATATAATATATATATATATATATTATATATTATATATATATATATATAATATATATATAGTAATATATATAATTATATATATATATATATATATATATATATATATATATATATATATATATGATATATATATATATATCGAGTCTTAGCCACAATCTATTAACATAATTGTGTTACCAGGGTGCTGACGGGGACCAACTTAAATGCACCCCACCCAACCTCTTTCCCCAAACTCCGCCCTAATGAAAGAGATATTACAATGGATTATATACTTTGTGCTAGTATTGAAATTCAAACATAGGAAGGTTGTGCTTGAGAAACATCAATTTTTCTGCCTTTCCTGCTGAGAGTCTTTCTCTTTTCATCATATATTAAGCCCAGCATTGCTAAATACTCTCTCACTTGGAACACTAGTTGGGGGACAGGCCAAGTATTTCCTGCAAGTATACTCAGCGTGGGTAAAACATTTGCTTAACTTTCCACCAACTGATAGGATCATAATATTTGTATCTAGTCTTTTTTCTTGTCATAGTTATTCAATCTTTGCCACTACATCTTTTGGTAATGCGTGTGTTTCTTCATCACTACTAGACGGTAGAAATTCTTCCAGTGAATCTGTTATTTATTTACTTGTAGAAGGTGTTTTCATTTTGTAGATTTTCGTTTTCTTCCTTTAATAGGGAATATATTCATACATATATATATATATATTTATAATATATATATATTATAATATATATATATAATATATATATATATATATAATATAATATATATATATATAGTATATATATATATATATAATATATATATATATATATATATATATATATATATATATATATATTTCTTCGGATTGAAGTTTTTCAACTGCAACACAAAGTGACGATTTAACTTGTTCTAATATTGTGTTACAAAAAAACTTGCTTTTATAACGGGGATCTATGTAAGTTGCAATAGTATGAAGTTCATTAATTTCCACAGAACCAAAGCGTTTTTCTAGCTCTAGTTTTATTGTATCTTTCATTCTTTTTAAACCGTCATCATTTTCATTGGAAGATGGTTCAATGCTTCCTAGCGTCTAGATTAATGGCATTACATCGGAGACAGAAAAGCTGTAGAGGCGCTGATTTTTTTGGTAAATTCTTCAAATGGTTTCAATAGCTTAATGCAGTATGATAATGATTATTCCACATTAGTAAGGAATGTTAACTTTGGAATTACGAACTGGTTGTACGAAGCAAGAATTCTTTGAGCAATACATTCTCCATCATATGAAGTGTATTATTCCAGCAATTCGAACGTCTTTGATAACAGTAAGATATGGAATATCAAGCCGCTTTCTGAATTGCTTTCAACTCATTTTCATTTCTATTTTCAGATATCATATATAATTTTTATTATAAAATTCTTAATCAAATCTCGACAATAAATATCCGCGCAACATCCGCAGGGCAAAGCGCGGATGCGGATGCGGATGCGGATCTATAATAATGTTTTTTTCGCATTCGCGGATGCGGATGTTACCTGCCATCACTAATATAATATATATATATTAATATATATATATATATATATATATATATATATATATATATATATATATATATATATATATATATATATATATATATATATATATATATATATATCCCGTGTTGGTTTATATATATATATTATATATATATATATATATATATATATATATATATATATATATATATATATATATATATATATATATATATATATATATATATATATATTATCGCTCGTGCTGTGAGGTTGTGTCGTGTGCTTGTTCTTCCATGTGTCATTTTAATAATGTATGTTTAAATTTTTTATTTTTTTAATTGTTATTTCATTTTAATTTAATGTGTCCCTAGTGTTTTAGTGTTGTTTTAGTGTTTATTACTTGCCTAGTGTTTTTAGTATCTACTGCCTTTATATAATAAATGTGAATTTCCGCCGAAAATTTTTCCATCCTGAATTTTTAAGATAAGTTATGGTTTTATTTTTTTTTTTATTTTTATATTTAGGATATTAGTTATAAGAATTACGATTTTAATTTTAAAGATTTTTTTATTATTAATGGTTTTAAAATTTAATTTTATGGTTTTAATGCAGGTTACCATCACCTTAGGGTACTTTTAATTTGGGTTTTAGTTCTAACATTAGTTTTAGTTATCTTGTTAGTATACGATAGCTTGTGTGTGTGTGTGTGTGTGTGTGTGTGTGTGTTGTGTTGTGTGTGTATGTGTTGGTGATTGAGCAAATGTGAAAAGTTTAAACTATTAGCAATTATTGTCTATGTGATCTTGTGGGAGTTTGTGTGAGTGGCTGATCGTATGAACGGTCAGAGTAGAATCGGGAGGGCCCAGGTTGGAGTTCTCTATTGACTTTGCCAACGTGCGTGGCCTGCGTGGCCTGCGTGCTAACTATGAATTTGTGGAATATCATCTCTCTATCTCTCAACCTAACATTTTATTACTGTCTGAGATCCCAGCTAGCCAGGGATTCTTTTTCAAATCAACTTAATATCTCCAACTATAACTTTTTCTATAATTTCCGACTGAATTTTGGAGTCTGCGCCTATATAACATAAACACTCCTGTAAACACGCTCGAAAATCTTGAATTTCCTAACTTTGATGTTCTATGGCTTAAATTTTTCTCCCTACTACCACCATTATCTTGTGTTTTTGCTACTGTTCACCTAATGGAACAGATTTTCATGTTCTTTTTGACTATCTTACTACTCATGAGACTGTTACTTCTTCCCATCCAAATGCCGAGGTCCTCTATTTAGGGATTTCAACGTACACCACATTGAGTGATTGGGCTACTCTCATACTGATGCAGGAGGGGGAGGAGGCCAAAACATTTCAGTATCTCAACGATTTGGAATAGTTAATTAAGGATCCTATACATATCCCAGATATACCTAACCAATTCTTGAACACGCTTGACTCATGTTTCACCACTACTCCTTCTCGTTATAAATACACCATTTTCTTTCCTATGGTAACACTGACCACAATCTTTTTAGCTCTTAAATATAATAATTTTTCTCCAGCAGCTCCACCATGCCCTAAACGTAATTTCTGGCACTTTAATCGGGCTAATTGGGGGGAATTGCATCGTTTTTTTTCTAACTACTCTTGGAATGAATCCTGCTTTGACTCAGAGGATGTTTCGGTCACCACTGAAAAGTTAAGGGCCGTAATTGCCGATGGAATGAGCAGGTTCATTCCATCTTCAACTAAATCTTTTTCTTCCCTAAATCCATGGTTCGATGGAGCTTGTTCTCGCGCCATTCAGGAGAGAGACATTACGTATCGGGCATGGAAAAACTCTCAATTCTCCTATCACTCTACTAATTTTCGTTCTGCTCGAATCGTAGAAGGAGATACTATTCGACAAGCTGAGCGCACTTTTTACTAGAAGAAAGTGCGCCAGCTTGCTGATCTCCTACTGAAAAAATTTCTGGCCTCTTGCCAAAAACATCTCTAACAACTTTTGTAAATCTGCCTTTCCTCCCTTTATTCAATCTGACGGTTCTGTAGCTAACTCTCCTTCTGAAAAGGTCTAATCCTTTGAACCTCCTTTTTCTCTAAATTATATCTGGAAGATTCTGGCAATCTCTCCTCCTACTCTTTCTCCTCTCAGATTTCAGATGTTTTTACCTTTGATAACACATGATCGTGTGCATGAGATCCTGAGATCCTGAGATCTGTGAACTCCAGGAAGGCTAGTGGCCCGATGGCATTCCTC
>JABUQX010005404.1:0-60886 GCA_015478945.1 Trachelipus rathkii | reverse complement strand
AACAACCGCGCAAAGGTTTACTGATCACAAAGCTTACAAATTATGCCATATATATATATTATATATATATATATATAATATATATATATATATAATATATATATATATATATATAATATTATATATATATATATAATATATATATATTATATATTATATATATATATATATATATTATATAATATATATATATATATATGGTGAAGTTGATAATAAAAGAAGAAAATCTATAGACTTTTCAAAGAACTTTATTTAGATTAAAAAGTTTCATAAATATATGTTGGACCTAAAAATCATCGTATTTTTTTTTTTTTTTTTTTGCATTTTATTCGTCGGAAATATTTAGAAAGTTTATTTTATTTTCCCCATTTAGGGGGCTCAAGCTGACGAGGGACAGAGGGGGACGAAGTCCCGTAAGTCTCCAGGAGGCCGAGAGAGGCCCAACTCCTGCCATCTTCGGTTTACCCCCTATGGTGATTCCTTAGTTAAAATAATACCATAGTGTTAAAAGGGAATTAAAATTATTCTTTAACTAAACTAGCCATAAAATTTTCCGCTAATTCCAAATATATAATTTGTTTTACTGTAGGTGGTGCCGTTCTCGAGTTACATGATGTCTGCCTTTAGAACAAGCTGACCATAGTATATATATTATATCATATATATATATATATATATATAATATATATAATATATACTATATATATAGAATATATATATATATATATATATATCTATATTATATATATATTATATATTATATATGGTCAGCGTTTCGATTAGCCGTTCATATGTATTTTAAAAACTATTATGTCACTGTAAAAAGATACATTTTTGGAATTCAGCGTAAAATTTTAGTTATGAAACACTTTAAAAAAAAATCGCGTTTTAAAAAAAGTAAATAAAATTGAAGAATATAATGTTAAACATATTTAATAACGTAACCTTACGTTGCCCTTTAAATAATGGGTGGTGTTTAAAACTAAAGTACCCAAGGGTTGAACGCACAGATGCAGGCGAGTCGGGTCTCTCGGCCTTCCGGCGAACGCACAGGGTAGGCTAATTCCCCTCCGGGGAGGGTCCCGCCCCTCCCCTACGCGGGTATGGGGATAAACGTCCCCCCCTTTGTTCCCCGTTGGCTCGAGCCCCTACTGTGCCGTATATATATATATATATATATTATATATATATAAAGTGGATATATATATATATATATTATATTATATATATATTATAATATATATATATATATAATATATATATATATATATATATATATAAGTATTTAATTTTATGCACGTGAGAGAGATTTTAGCGATTTCAGACCCCGTTACAATGAACTGTTTTTAGAGATTGCAGATTTTTTGATAGAATTTTTCATTTTAACACAACATAGTTAATTGTTATTTATTACTAATTTATTTAATTATTTATATATTTTTAATAATTTTCATAACTAAAATTTTACGCTGATTCCAAAAATGTATTCCTTTTTTACTGTAGCATTAATAGTTTTTAAGATACATATTACGGCTAATCGAAACGCTGACATATATTATAATTATATATATATATTATAGATATATATATATATAATATATATATATATATATATATATATATATATATATTATATATTATATATATATATATATATATATTTAAGTTTCCCAATAAAAAAAACTTATAATATGGTGCCAGAAAAGTTTAAAGCTAATGTCGTACAGTTGAGTTGTTTCATATCTCGCGGACGTAAAATCGCAGACGTATAATTTTCCGTAATCGAAAGGAAAGTTAGGTTATTTTTCTTTACATTTTTATATTATCTATAATAAATATATATTTATTGAAACTGTTTAATTTAATAAGTTCTTTGAAAATTCTATAGATTTTCTTCTTTTATTATACAACTTCACCCTTTATATATATATATATATATATATATATATATATATATATATATATATATATATATATATATATATATATATATATATATATATATATATATATATATATAATATATATATATTTATATACACATACAAGCATTCATTTACTGACTCAATCCACTTTTTCTTCGCTCTCCCAGCCAGTTGATTCGCAGCAAACTCAACACTATACAACCGCTTAGCCAACCGACTATCATCCATCCTTTCTTTCAACGTGGCCAAACCATCTCAACGTAAGTAGTAACAAGGGCATATCGGTAAACCAAATATCGGTAAAAATATCGATATTTTTGGGTATCGATACTGTATCGATTATTTGGCACCTTGTTTACTGAGTCTTATTTTGGCACCCCTTCGTAGAAGAGGTACGCCAGACGGTTGCGCAGCAACCGTCGTACGTGTCCCCCCTTAGTTTTGGCCCCCCTTTGGGGGTTTTAGCCCCCCTTATGGTATTTTGGCATCGATATTTCGGGTATCGATACGCTATTTGATGCGATTATTTTGACCTTTCATAAAGGTCAGTGAGGGATTAAATGGGATTAAATCGAGCTCATGTAGGTACCTGCCGCTGTACCTGTCGTAGGTAACTGTCCTAACTTGAGCGCATGTAGGTACCTGTCCTAACTTGAGCTCATGTATGTACCTGTCCTAACTTGAGTTCATTTTATTTCCATCCACACCTACACCTACACACATACACATACACACACACACACTATGACACTTATACACACACATACACCCACCCATAGACACTTACACTCACCCATAGACACTTACACTCACCCATAGACACTTACACTTACACTCACACACACACACCCTTGTCATCTTTTGATCGATTATTTCCTTCGATATTTTAATGGCTCAACTTTGATGACTCAACTTTGATGGCTCAACTTTGATGTCACCTTTGTTGATGGCTCAGCTTTGATGGCACCTTTATTGATGGCTCAGCTTTGAAGGCTCAGCTTTGATGGCTTAGCTTTGATGTCACCTTTGTTGATGTCACCTTTGTTGATGTCACCTTTGTTGATGGCTCAGCTTTGATGACTCAACTTTGATGACTCAACTTTGATGGCTCAACTTTGATGACTCAGATTTATTGATGGTTCAACTTTGACGGTTCAACTTTGATGGTTGCCAATCACCGTAAGGAGTGTCTATGAGTGTTCTATGAGTGTTCTATGAGTACCAGATGAGTGCCAGGTGAGTACCAACTGAGTGCCAATGAGTGCAAGGTGAGTGCCACATAGTGCCAAGTGAGTGCCACATAGTGCCACCTGAGTGCCAGATAGTGCCACTTTTTTCAAGCCTTTTCTAGCCTTCCCTGGTCATAGAATACCCCTAATATTGGTGTCTACCCCTAGGTTATAAGGTGTGAGGAATCGATTGGTGTATATTATAAGTTGCTAGGATGCTTCCTACTATGAGTTAGCCTTTTCTAGCCTACCCTGATCATAGAATAGCCCTAATATTGGTGTCTACCCCTATGTTATAAGGTATGAGGATTCGATTGGTGTATATTATAAGTTGCTAGGATGCTCCCTATTCTAGCCTTTTCTAGCCTACCCTGCCCTACATCATAGAACAGCCCTAATATTGTTGCCTACCCCTATGTTATAAGGTATGAGGACTCGATTGGTGTGTATTATAAGTTGCTAGGATGACTCCTCGTTCCACCCTTTCCGTTTCCCGTTCCGCCGCCCGCCGCGTGCGCCCGCAGGCGCAATATTACCGCGTAACCACCGCGTGCGCCCGCAGGCGCAATATTATCGCGTATCCGCCGCGTGCACCTGCAATCGCAATATTACCGCGCGAACGATAAATATTTCATAGTTGCGATAGCAATGTAAACTATTCTTCAAAGAATTCTTTTCAAATATACTATGAATCAATATTAGCATTCATACTTAATCATTTTTATTAAAAAACGTGTACTTTACATACCTTAAAAGCAGTAAAAACAGTAAATCAATAGCGCAATTGCCTAGCAACAAAGGGAATAGTAAGGCTTTTGGTTTTACTTGCTTACTGTTACTGCACTTAAACTTCATATATTTTTTAACATTTTTTTTTCTTTATATTTTTGTTTTAATACTTTTTTATTTATAAATTTTTAAAAATTGTATGTAAGAAGAAAAACCCAGAATGTCTGTTATATAAACATTTTATTTTACTACAATTGTACGTAATTTTATTAAAAAACATACTTTACAGACCTTAAAGCAGAAATCAGTAAATCAGTAACGCTCTTGCCTAGCAACAAAGGGATAGTTTTACTGCTTATGCTTTACTGCCCACTTAAACGGCATATATTTATTAACAGGTATGTTTTAAATACTTTTGTTATTAGCAAATTTTTTAAAATTGTAATGTAAGAAGAAAAACCCAGAGTGTCTGTTATATAAACATTTTATTTACTAAAATTGTACGAAATTTTATTAAAACATATACTTTACAGACCTTAAAGCAGTAAACAGTAAATCAATAGTGGCGGGTGCCTAGCAACAAGGGATTAGTAGGGCTTTGTTTTACTGCTTTTACTGATTTACATCATATTTTAATTATTAAATGAGACTATTTATGGTTAAAACATTTTCTGGTTTTTTAATTAATCATTTACATTTATATCATACACACACCACTGTTAACTAAAATTATATTTGAAAGTTTTTAAATAATGCGGTTGTTTATTTATTATTATTTTTATTATTGTTGATTAGATTAATTGGAAATTCATTTTCACATGAGTGTAAGTATTATTATTATTATTATTATATTATTTTATTAATTATACCTCCAGTCATTTTACTTCATGACATTATTTATCACATACACACACATACTAGACACACACAAACCTAGGACACACACTATTTTAAAATCATTTGACTGCCCTTGATATACTAAAAAATACCCCTTTCGTCTTAATTTCAAACCAAACAAACACACACACACCACAACACACACACCTACATATTAATAAACATTATCTTTGAACAAAGAATTTTATTTATTATTATTAACTTGCTCTACTTTTTGTTATAAATTTTCAAAGATGGAAGAGTTATAATAATTTTTAATGTAATAATCATGAAATTTTATTAAAAAAACATATTTTACGTATTATATATACCCTCATCATTTAAACTCATGACTATTATTTCATATATGTTACATTGACAATCCAACACGAAAAACACGCACACACACACATAGACACATACACACACATGCCATAGACACATAACCACACACGATACCTAGACCAAACACCCCCATTCACACAGACAACCACACACACACATGCACTACACACACGCACACACACGTACACACACATACCAGGTTCATTAAAAAATATACACTGTTTAAACATATCAAAATAAGTTCTTTTGTACGAAAAATATTAATTTATTTAAAAGGAAATTAAAATTTCAAAAAGGAACCTTATAATTAGTCATTCAATTGATAACTAAAATTATTTCAAAGTTTCTTAAAACTTCTATAATAAATCATTATCTTTGAACAAAAAATTTATTATTATTATTAACTGCTCATACCTTTTGTTTATATTTATAAGTATCAAGGTTTTAAAAATAATTTTTACTAAAGTTTATGAAAATTTATTAAAAAACCTATATTTTACGTACCCTAAACCAATAAAATCAGTAAACAAGGAACGCAGCCACTCTCCCTTATACCAGCTATACCATGTTTGGTCTTTTGACTTACTGCTTTACATCATCTTAGCCATGTAATAAGTATAAACATAGCAAAATTAGGGGTATTCTATGACCAGGGAAGGATAGAAAAGGCTTGAAAAAAGTGGCACTATATGGTACTCAGGTGGCACTATGTGGCACTCAATTGACACTATGTGGCACTCACTTGGCACTCATTGGCACTTAGTTGGCACTTTTCATCTGGCGTACGCCAGAGAACACTCATTGAAACATCATAGACACTCCTTACGGTGATTGGCAACCATTACAAAGTTGAACCGTCAAAGTTGAACCATCAGATAAATCTGAAGGTCATCAAAGTTGAACGATCAATAAATCTGAGTCATCAAAATTGAGCCATCAAAGTTTGGTCATCAAAGTTGATTCATCAAAGCTGAGCCATCAACAAAGGTGACATCAAAGCTAAGCCATCAAAGCTGAGCTTCAAAGCTGAGCATCAATAAAGTGCCATCAAAGCTGAGCCATCAACAAAGGTGACATCAAAGTTGAGCCATTAAAATATCGAAGGAAATAATCGGATCAATAATCGATGACAAGGGTGTGTGTGTGTTTGTGTGTGTGAGTGTAAGTGTAAGTGTCTATGGTGAGAATGTAAGTGTCTATGGGTGAGTGTAAGTGTCTATGGGTGGGTGTATGTGTGTGTATAAGTTTCATAGTGTGTGTGTGTAGGTGTAAGTGTGGATGGAAATAAAATGAACTCAAGTTAGAACAGGTCCTACATGAGCTCAAGCTAGGACAGGTACCACATACCCTCAAGTTAATACAGTTACCTACGACAGGTACAGCGGCAGGTACCTACATGACCTCGATTTAATCCATTTAATCCCTCGCTGATCTTTATGAAAGGTCAAAATAATCGCATCAAATAGCGTATCGATATCCGAAATATCGATGCCAAAATACCATAAGGGGGCTAAAACTCCAAAAATGGGGCCAAAACTAAGGGGGACACGTACGACGGTTGCTGCTTCACCCGTCTGGCGCACAGAAGGGGTGCAAAAAATACACTCAGGAACAAACCTGCCAAATAATCGATACAGTATCGATACCCAAAAATATCATATTTTTTACCGATATCATCGTTGTGCAATGATCCCTCCCTACTTACGGCTATGTTTAATTTCTTGTTACGTTTTTGTTTAAATGATTACTATGACAATGTGAATTAAACTGGTTTGTTAGAGAAATGATAAGTTTCGTAAGATATTACTGTGTTAACTGATTATAATGTGTTAGGAAACGTGAGCAAGGTTAAGGTTTTGCGGATAATGTTTAAGGTGCGCTTGAGAATTTTGGCTAGTGTCTACGTTATCATAGTTCAAAATGAATGTTATATTCGATATGATTGACACTTGATGAATGTAGTGTAATTCATAAGTCATGATGCTGTATCTTTGATAGCCTGGTCACTTTGTTAAGGGATTTTGTTTAATAAACTGCTTTAGATGATGCTGATATGTTGGAAAAGTGAGAATACATTGAGTTTTGTATGCCCTGTTAGCTACTTTACCTTAGAAGAGGGGGAATTTTGTAATGTTAGCAGATTATTCATACGTAGGGTATTTTAGATTTGTCGTTGTACATTGTATTCTCAGTTCAGGTTATGATATGTAGCTTTAATGATGTTGAAAACTTTGTTACCTTAGGATATATTCGTTGGGTAGTATGATAATTAGGTAAAGGTTATGATAAATGTTTGTTAAATATTACTATGAATATGTTAAAATTACCAATGATATGTTACAGATACGTTTGAAAAGATGTTGAACAGGTTACGTTTTGTATGCAAATGTTAGTACCTTACTGCTGTTAAGTATGGAACTTTGTTAATGTGACTGTTTATTCGAGCGTAAGGTATGTTAGGTTTGTCGTTGTTTACATTATATTCTTAGTTCCAGTGATGCTATGTGTTAGCTTTTTTGATGTTAAAACTTTGTTACGATAGCATAAATTCGTTGGTCAGTGTATAAAAAAACTTATTTTATTTATGTTTATCCAAAATGATACTGAAATAATGACTTGAATCAATTGATCAATAGATCATGGAAGGGTGGGTGGGGAGGTGAGTAGAGGGATGGGTGGTTTATTTTACTGATTTACTTAATTTACAGCTTTAAAATCAGTAAACTAATTCAACACTTTACTATGATAGTTTATTCAAGAACCCTTGATTTTTATGTTTATGTTCGGCAAAAACGTTGTTATTTTATTTATGTTTGGATTAAAACTTTGTTATGTTTGCAACTTTCGTTTTGGATTATGATATTTAGGTGAGGTTGATGAATTTTTGTTAAATGTTACTATATTAATTGTAAAAAACTGTAGTGCAAACATAACCAAAGTTTATCCAAACAGAACATAAAAAATAACAAAGTTTTTGCCGACATAACATAAAAACGAAGTTCTTTGAATAAACTATCATAGTAAAGTGTAATAGTTTACTGATTTTAAGCGGTAAATCAAAAATCAGTAAATCAAAACCACCCGTCCCTCTCCCCTCCCCCCCACCCTTCCATGATCTATTGATCAATTGATTCAAATCATATTTCGAGTATCATTTTTGGATAAACGATAACATAAAAATAAGTTCTTTATACACTGACCAACGAATTTATGCTATCGTAACAAAGTTTAACATCAATAAAGTAACATATCAAAATCTGAACTAAGAATATTAATGTACAACGACAAACCTAACATACCTTACGCTCGAATAAACAGTCAACATTAACAAAGTTCCATACTTAACAGCAGTAAGGTAACTAACATTGCATACAAAACGTAACCTGTTCACAATTTTTCAATCGTATCTGTAACATATCATTGGTATTTTTACCTTATCATAGTAATATTTAACAAAACATTATCATAAACCTTACCTAATTATCATACAATACAACGAAGTATATTGCTAAGGTAACAAGTTATTCCATCAAAAAGCTAACATATCATAACTGAACTAAGAATACAATGTACAACGACAAATCTAACATACCTCACGTATGAATAATCTGCTAACATTCACAAAATTCCCCTCTTATCAAAGGTAAAGTAGCTAACAGGACATGCAAAACTCAATGTATCTCCACTTTTCCAACTTATCAGCATCAGCTAAAGCAGTTTTATCTAACAAAATCCCTTAACAAAGTGACCAGGCTATCAAAGATACCAGCATCATGAACTATGAACTTACACTACATTCATCAAAGTGTCAATCATATCGAATATAACATCATTTTGAACTATGAATAAACGTAGACACTAGCAAAATTCTCAAGCGAACCTAATATTATTCAGCAAAAAACTTAACCTTTGCTCACGTTTCTAACACATTATAATCAGTTAACACAGTAATATCTTACGAAACTTATCATTTCTCTAACAAACCAGTTTTAATTTCACATTGTCATAGTAATATTTAACAAAAACGTAACAGAAATTAAACATAGCCAGTAGTAGGGAGGGGATATTGCACAACGAGATATCGGTAAAAATATCGATATTTTTGGGTATCGATACTGTATCGATTATTTGGCAGGTTGTTTCCTGAGTGTATTTTTGCACCCCTTCTTCGGTCAGCCAGATGGTTGCGCAGCAACCGTCGTACGTGTCCCCCCTTAGTTGTGGCCCCATTTTTGGGGTTTTAGCCCCCTTATGGTATTTTGGCATCGATATTTCGGATATCGATACGCTATTTGATGCGATTATTTTGACCTTTCATAAAGATCAGCGAGGGATAATGAGATTAAATCGAGCTCATGTAGGTACCTGCCGCTGTACCTGTCGTAGGTAACTGTATTAACTTGAGCGTATGTGGGTACCTGTCCTAACTTGAGCTCATTATGTACCTGTCCTAACTTGAGTTCATTTTATTTCCATCCACACTTACACCTACACACACACACTATGAAACTTATACACACACATACACCCACCCATAGACACTTACACTCACCCATAGACACTTACATTCACCCATAGACACTTATACACTTACACTCACACACACAAACACACACACACCCTTGTCATCGATTATTGATCCGATTATTTCCTTCGATTATTTTTAATGGCTCAACTTTTGATGTCACCTTTGTTGAGTAGGCTCAGCTTTTGATGGCACTTTATTGAGGCTCAGCTTTGAAGGCCTCAGCTTTGATGGCTTAGCTTTGATGTCACCTTTGTTGATGGCTCAGCTTTGATGAATCAACTTTGATGACCAAACTTTGATGGCTCACCTTTTGATGACTCAGATTATTGATGGTTCAGCCTTTGATGATGTTAGCTTTATTGATGTTCAAACTTTGCGGTTCAACTTTGATGGTTGCCAATCACCGTAAGGTGCTATGAGTTCAATGAGTGTTCTCTTGCGTACCAATGATTTCCAACTAAGTGCCAATGGTGCCAAGTGAGTTTGCCACATAGGTCAATGAGTGCCACATAGTGCCACCTGAGTACCATATAGTGCCACTTTTTTCAAGCCTTTTCTATCCTTCCCTGGTCATAGAATACCCCTAATTTTGCTATGTTTATACTTATTACATGGCTAAAGATGATGTAAAGCAGTAAGTCAATAGAACAAAACGTGGTATAGCTTGGTATAGAGGGCTGTTAGGGTCTTGCGTTGCTGATTTACTGATTTATTGCTTTAGGGTACGTAAAATATAGGTTTTTAAATAAAAATTTCATAAAATTTTAGTAAAATTATTTTAAAATTGGCATATCTACAATTTATTAACAAAAGGTATGAGCAATAATAATGACAATAAATTTTTTTCTCCAAGATATCTCTTTATTTTAAAGTTTTAAGTTACCTTGAAATAATTTTCGTTATATTGAAATGAGTAATATAAATTACGTGTTAATAAAACAGAAATTTTAATAAAATGTATCATTACTTCAAGCAAAAGAACTTATTTGATATGTTTAAACAGTGTATATTTTAATGAACCTGGTATGTGTGTGTACGTGTGTGTGTGCGTGTGTGTGTGTGGGGTTTGTATGTGTGTATAGGGGGTGTATGTGTCTAGGTATGTGTGTGTGTATGTGTGTGTATGTATGTGTGTGTATGTGTCTATGTGTGTGTGCGGCGGTTTTTCGTGTGTGTATTGTCAATTACATATATGATAAAGAATATCATGAAGTAAATGACTGAGTATAATAATACGTAATATGTTTTAATAAAATTTCATAAATTTTAGTAAAAATTATTTTAAAACTTGATACTTATAAAATTTATAAACAAAAAGTATGAGCAGTTAATAATAATAATAAATTCTTTGTTCAAAGATAATGATTTATTATAGAAGTTTTAGTGTGTGTGTGTGGTGTGTGTTTGTTTGTTTGTATGTGTGTATAGGGTAGGTGTATGTGTCTAGGGCTGTGTTGGTGAGGGTGGGTGTGTGTGTCTAGGTATGTGTGTGTGTCTATGTATGTGTGTGTATGTGATAAATAATGTCATGAAGTAAAAAGACTGAGAATAATAATAATAAATAATAATAATAATAATAATAATAATAATAATAATAATAATAATAATAATAATAATAATAATAATAATAATAATAATAATAATAATAATAATAATAATAAAAACAATCCGCATTATTTAAAAAACTTTCAAATAATTTTAGTTAACAGTGTGTGTGAATGATATAAATGTAAATGATTAATTAAAAAACAGAATGTTTTTAATAAATAGTCTCATTATATATTAAAATATGATGTAAATCAGTAAAGCAGTAAAACAAAGCCCTACTAATCCCTTTGTTGCTAGGCAATTGCACTATTGATTTACTGTTTTACTGCCTTAAGGTCTGTAAAGTATATGTTTTTAATAAAATTTCGTACAATTTTAGTAAATAAAATGTTTATATAACAGACACTCTGGGTTTTTCTTCTTACATTACAATTTTAAAAAATTTCTAAATAAAAAAGTATTAAAACATAATGTTAATAAATATATGACGTTTAAGTGCAGTAAAGCAGTAAAGCAGTAAAACTAATCCCTTTGTTGCTAGGCAACAGCGCTATTGATTTACTGATTTACTGCTTTAAGGTCTGTAAAGTATGTTTTTAATAAAATTTCGTACAATTGTAGTAAAATAAAATGTTTATATAACAGACACTCTGGATTTTTTTCTTCTTACACAATTTTAAAAATTTATAAATAAAAAAGTATTAAAACAAAAATATAAAAGAAAACCTAATGTTAATAAATATATGAAGTTTAAGTGCAGTAAAGCAGTAAAGCAGTAAAACAAAGCCCTACTAATCCCTTTGTTGCTAGGCAATTGCGCTATTGATTTACTGTTTTACTGCTTTAAGGTATGTAAAGTACACGTTTTTAATAAAAAATGATTAAGTATGAAATAAATATGATGACTCATAGTATATTTGAAAAGAAATTCTTTGAATAGTTTACATTGCTATCGCAACTATGAAATATTTATCGTTCGCGCGGTAATATTGCGATTGCAGGCGCACGCGGCGGATACGCGATAATATTGCGCCTGCGGGCGCACGTGGTGGTTACGCGGTAATATTGCGCCTGCGGGCGCACGCGGCGGGCGGGAAACGGAACGGGAAACGGAAAGGGTGGAACGAGGAGTCATCCTAGCAATAATACACACAATTGAGTCCTCATACCTTATAACATAGGGTAGCAACTAATATTAGGGCTGCTTCTATGATGAGGGCAGGGGTAGTTAGGCTAGAAAAGGCTAGGAAAAAGTGGCACTTAGCAACTTATAATATACACCAATCGATTCCTCATACCTTTATAACATAGGGGTAGACACCAATATTAGGCTATTCGAATTATCAGGTAGGGCTAGAAAAGACTAACCATAGTAGGAAAGTCATCTTAGCAACTTAAAATATACACCAATCGATTCCTCACACCTTATAACCTAGGCTGTAGGACACCAATATTTAGGGTATTCTATGACCAGGGAAGGCAGAAAAGGCTTGAAAAAGTGGCACTTTGGCCACTCAGGTGGCAACTATGTGGCACCAGCTTGCGACGTATGTTGCACTCACCTTGCCACTCATTGGCATTCAGTTAGGTACTCACCTGCACTCATCTGGTTACTCATAGAACACTCATAGAACTCCTTTAGTCACTCCTTACGGTTGATTGGCAAACCATCAAAGTTGAGCGTCAAAGTTGAAACCATCAATAATCTGAGTCATCAAAGATGAGCCATTAATGCTGAGCATTCAAAGTTGAGTCATCAAAAGTGAGCCATCAAACAAAGGTGACATTCAACAAAGGTGACTCAACAAGGTGACATCAAAGCTAAGCCATCAAAGTTGAGCCTTCAAAGCTGAAGCCATCAATTAAAGGTGCAATCAAAGTGAGCCATCAAACAAAGGTGACATCAAAAGTAGCCATCAAAGTTGAGTCATCAAAGTTGAACCATTAAAAAATATCGAAGGAAATAATCGGATCAATAATCGATAACAAGGAGTGTGTATGTGAGTGTAAGTGTAAGTGTCTATGGGTGAGTGTAAGTGTTATGGGTTGAGTGTAAGCTGTCTATGGTGGGTGTATGTTGTGTATAGTTTCAAGTGTGTGTGTGTCTACGTGTATGTGTGTGTAAGTGTAGGGTGGATGGAAATAAAATGAACTCAAGTTAGGAACAGTACATACATGAGCTCAAGTTAGGACAGGTACCTATATACGCTCAAGTTAGTACAGTTACCTACGACAGGTACAGCGGGCAGGTACCTACATGAGCTCGATTAATCCCATTTAATCCCTCACTGACTTTATGAAAGGCAAAATAATCGCATTCAAATAGCGTATCGAATCCGAAATAATCCATGCCCAAAAAAATACCATAAGGGGCTAAAAACCCAAAAGGGGGCCGCAAAACTAAGGGGGGGGACACGGTACGACGGTTGCTTTTTTTGGGGGGCCGGGGGCAACCGTCTTGGCGCACCAGAAGGGGTGCAAAAAATACACTCAGGAAACAACCTGCCAAATAATCGATCCAGTATCGATACCCAAAAATATCGATATTTTTACCCGATATCTCGTGTGAATATCCCCTCCTACTACTATAGCCTAACACATCTAACCACTGTACAAGGGAGCGAAAACCTACAAACTTTTGAATCATGTCCCGTTACCACTGAAATCATTGTTGTATCATATAGGAAGCAAATACATAAAAAAAAAAAAATCAAAATTGACGGAGTCGTAAAAACAGATAGCATATATATATATATAATATATAATATATATATATATTATAATATATATTAATATATATATTATATAGATATATATATATATATATATATATTTATATATATATATATTAAAGGTGAGTTGTATAATAAAAGAAGAAAATCTATAAACTTTTCAAGAACTTTTTTAAATTAAAAGTGTTCATAAAATATATTAGTGAAATCTAAAAAATCATCGTTAATTGTTAAAGGAAAAATTTATTTAACTTATATTTTCCAATACGGAAAATTATACGTCTGCGATTTTACGTCCGCGAGATATGAAACAACTCAACTGTACGACATTAGCTTTAAACTTTTCTGGCACCATATATAAGTTTTTTTATTAGGAAACTATATATATTATACATATATATATATATATATATATATATATATATATATATATATATATATATATATATATATATATATATATATATATATATATATAAATATAATATAATATATATGCCCAGCGTTTCCATTAGCCTCATATGAACTAAAAACTATTAAATTGCTACAGTAAAAAAGAATACATTTTTGGAAACCTGGTAAAATTTGTATGAAAATTATTAAATAAGTATAATTAATGAAATAAATGAGTAATAAATAACAATTAATATGTTTGTGTTAATTGAAAAATTCTATCAAACATCTGGCATCTCTAAAAACAGTTCATTGTAACGGGGTCTAAATTCGCTAAATCTCTCTCACGTGCACAAAATTAAATACTTATATATATATATTATATATATATTAGATATATATATATATATATATATATATATATATATATATAAATATAATATATATTATATATATAAACTATATATAGATATATGTATTACACGGCAATGTAGGGGGCTCGAGCCGACGGGGAACAAAGGGGGGGGACGTTTTCCATACCCCGTAGGGGAGGGGCGGAGACCCTCCCCGGAGGGGGAATTAGTCCCTACCCTGTCGTTCCCCGGAAGGCCGAGAGACCCAGACTCCTGCCATCTGTGCGGGCAACCCTTGGGTATTTTTTAGTTTTAAACACCACCCAATATTAAAAAGGGCAACGTAAGGTTACGTTAATTAAATTTTAAAATTACTATTCTTCATTATTTACTTTTTTTTAAAACCGTTTTTTTTTTAAAGTGTTTCATAACTAAAATTTTACGCCTGATTCCAAAAAATGTATTCCCTTTTACAGTGACATTAATAGTTTTTAAAATTACATTATGACGGCCTAATTCGAAACCGCTGACCATATATCATAATATATATTATAATATATATATATTATATATATATAATATATATATAATATAATAATATATATATATTTTATATAATATAATATATATATATATATATATATATATATTGGTCAGATATTTTATTTTTGGTATCGTAACTAGAGAACGGCAACACCTACAGTAAAACAAATTATATATTTGGATTCAGCGGAAAAAATTTATTAGGGACTAGTTAGATTAAAAGGAATAGATTTAAT
This sequence comes from Trachelipus rathkii, assembly GCA_015478945.1. Lineage (NCBI taxonomy): Eukaryota > Metazoa > Arthropoda > Malacostraca > Isopoda > Trachelipodidae > Trachelipus > Trachelipus rathkii. The sequence continues at coordinate 45,449 of JABUQX010005404.1, read as the reverse complement.
TCCCTATTACGGACATTGGTATTATTAAACTAAAAAGGAAAAGATACGCAGGAGAGAAAGTAAACACCGGCAAAGATAAGGCAGGAGTTGGGCTCTCTCGGCCCGGTCGAACATACGCGGGGAGATCAAGGTCGAACCCGAACAATAAGCACGAATGACTCGTCCCCCTCTGTCCCCTGGTACAGGGCCTGAGCCCCAATATTGGGGAAAATAAAAATAAAATTTCTAAATATTTCAGGATGAATAAATGGCAAAAAAAAAAAAAAAAAAAATTACGTATGGATTTCTTAGGTTCAACAGAATATAATTATGAAAAAAACTTTTAATCTAGAATAAAGTTTACCTTTGAAAGAAAAGATCATAGATTTCTCTTTTATTATGCAACTTCACCATATATATATATATTATATGATGGAGGGGGGTAAGGATATATATAGATAAATACGTATATGTATAGTAAGTAATATAGGTAAAAGATATAATATATGATATAATGAGATATAAATGATAACCCTATGATATATACTCTATATACGAGAGTGAAGTAGTGAGTATATATATATATATATATTAAGTAATCTATATAGAGCGAATATTAAGTATAATATGATGAGGCATAGTTTGTAGTTTGGGGATCAGTAACTTTGCGGAGGTTGTTGAGTCAATTCCGCCCGACTTGCGTTAGACTCGCTGGTCGAACTTTAGGGTCAATGAGGTACTCAGTCTCTTTCTCTCTCTCTCTCTCTCTCTCACTCTCTATATATGTATATATATATTATTACTATATATTATATATAGTATATATATTTATATATAGAATATATAGATATGAGATATATATATATATTATTATATATTATATTGGTGAGATGATGAATAAGACGTAAAGAATCATCTCCGCGAGCCGAGCAAACTTGTACGACAATTTGTTTACAGAGAATATGGCACCAAATTATAAACATTACTTATATATAATATATAATATATAATATAATATATATATTATATATATATATATATATATATATATATATATATATATATATATATATATATATATAATGACTGATAAAGCTTCAGTCCAAATTAAGATTAATTAATGAGGTGGGTAATTAGTGAAATATGTGATTCGGCAATAGTTTATTAAAAAACACAAGTGAAATATTATGGGCACTTCAATAATAATTACATGCAATGATGGTAAATAAAGTACTAAATTTGAATAGACAATGTTAATACACGATATTATATAATGGCAAATTAGCCGGTTTAATCGGCTTGTGCCCGACAATAGCGCGACTTGCTTGCACGAGTGTCAAAATCAGAATCCCATTTATTTAGGCAATTAGACATAGTTTAATATAATAAAAGGATTGCCAATTAATGTTTATATTGTTATTACATGAATATATAAAATTGGGGACAGACGCTGCATAGCGCGTCTGCCTCGGGCCCGCTGTCTTGGCCCACTTCCCGATGCTGGCGTCGGGAGACGCTCTCGCACCTTACACCTTCAAATTTAGCCCTCTCTTATTGGTTAGCTCAAATCCTTTCTTAATAGATTTAAGTTGCCTGGCAACAGGCCAAACCTAACTTCTAACGGTCATTTCTAAGTACGCTTTGGAGATATGGATGTCAGTCTCCTTACATGGTGTACATCCTGAGAGATGGTAAGCTCTGCTCTTAATAATAGATAACCATAATAGTTAAATTCATATCAAATTTGGTGAGTGTGGTGCCAATATCATAAGATTTTCATATATTAGTTCAGAAGGTGACTTCGGCCTAAATTTATTGAAAAATCTTGCAGGATTAGCACCCATTTTTAAACCTACTTATGGCTATTACATAATACACATCTGAGCAAGTTCAAGACAGAACAATCAACGATAGATAAAGGAAGAGGAATAGTTTACAATAGCGGCATAACTTAATGACCCTAGCGGATAAAGAATAAAAAGAACAATTCTAAATAAATTCGATTTATCCCGTCATTTAAAATCAGCAAATTACTAATATCACCACAATCTCTTCATATCAAAACGAGATGAACGGTATTGTTTCAATTAAGGAGAGGACTTCATAACTGGACCCCGCTACTTTTTGAAGCAAAAAATCAAAATTTTCACCTTTTTTAGTACTAACATTAGTAGACAAAATTCCTCCTGAATTACTCATGGTTGTAATATTTTAAAAAATTCTTAAAATTGGTTTTTAAGATACAGAAATTTAATTTAGAGAGGTGTCGAAACGTAAGAAAATTTCATTGGTTTAGGTTACAAAAAAGTTTTATTTATAATTAGAGAAAAATCTATTTATTTTTCATTCTAAACTCTAGTCATTCTTCGGATTTTACATCGCCAAATAAATTGAAGCGGAGAGGCGCCGGAGCCGTATCCTGGGTATATTTTTTATTCAATGACCCCATCAATCTTTCGATTAGATGCACCCAAACACATTCTCATTGGCAGACAGACTGTGCCGACACCAATTTTCAAACTCTAGCCCTCACCAGACTCCTTCGCCTCGATCCGGACCGGATCCGAAGTCAAAGCAGAGTCGAATCGGACCGGATCCGGGCCGGAGCGGAGTAGTGATTTTTTTCGAAAAATATTTTTTTAGAAGATCTGCTGAACAATTTTCAAATTGTGCAGAAACCATATTTGGATCTGGAGCTGAACTTTTGAACTTTCGCTTTCAGATGTGTATTATGTAATAGCCATATAGGTTTAAATGGGTGCTAATCCTGCAAGATTTTTCAATAAATTTAGGCCGAAGTCACCTTCTGACTAATATATGAAAACTCTTATATATATGGCACTCACAACTCACCAATTTGATATGATATTTAACTATTATTTTATGTATATTAAGAGAGAGCTTACATCTCTCAGGAGTGTACCCACCATGTAAGGAGACTGACATACATATATCTAGAGTGTACTTAGAACTGACCGTTAGAAGTTAGGTTTGGCCTGTTGCCAGGCAACTTAAATCTATTAAGAAAGGATTTGAGCTAACCAATAAGAGAGGGCTAAATTTGAAGGTGTAAGGTGCGAGAGCGTCTCCCGACGCCAGCATCGGGAAGTGGGCCAAGACAGCGGGCCCGAGGCAGACGCGCTATGCAGCGTCTGTCCCCAATTTTATATATTCATGTAATAACAATATAAACATTAATTGGCAATCCTTTTATTATATTAAACTATGTCTAATTGCCTAAATAAATGGGATTCTGATTTTGACACTCGTGCAAGCAAGTCGCGCTATTGTCGGGCACAAGCCGATTAAACCGGCTAATTTGCCATTATCTAATATCGTATATTAACATTGTCTATTCAAATTTAGTACTTTATTTACCATCATTGCATTTAATTATTATTGAAGTGCCCATAATATTTCACTTGTGTTTTTTAATAAACTATTGCCGAATCACATATTTCACTAATTACCCACCTTAATTAATTTTAAATTGGATCCTAGTTTATCAGTTCATTTTATATATATATATATATACATATATATATATATATATATAAAAGTTAATATTTATATTTTTTTTATATATATATATATATATATATATATATATATATATATATATATATATATATATATTTATATATATATATAATGTTTATAATTTGTGCCATTTTTCTAAAACAAATTGTCGAAAAATCTTAAACCCCAATTTTTCTGTTTATTTTATACATGACATATGATATATATATATATAGTAGTATATATATATATATATATATATATATATATATATATATATATATATATATATATATATATATATATATATATATATATATATATATATATATATATATATATATATATATATATATATATATATATATATATATATATATATATATATATATATATATATATATAGAGAGAGAGAGAGAGAGAGACTGAGTACCGAACCCTAAAGTTCGACCCAAGCGACTCTAACGCAAGCAACTTGACTCAACAACCCTTAATGATCACAAACTACAATATGCGTTATATATATATATATATATATATATATATATATATATGGCAGGCAGGTAAGGAGTAAAGATATATATATATATATATATATATATATGTTATATGTATGGTGAAGTTGCATAACAAAAGAAGAAAATCTCTATAGACTTTTCAAAGAACTTTATTTAGATTAAAAGTTTCATAAATATATGAAGACTTAAAAACCCTCGTAATTTTATATCCATATCATTTGATACAATAAGAAAGTCATTTCTTTGGCTTTCCCATTAGGTTTGGCTGACAGAGACGAAGTCCCCTGTAATCAGCTCTGGGAGGCCGAGTATAACTCCCAAGAAGCATCTTCTATGGTACCTTCTTTTAGTTAAAACAATACCATAGTAAAGGGGAATTAAAAATATTCTTTTTAACTAAACTAGTACCATAGGGGTAAAACCGCAAAGATGGTGTGAGTCTGGGTCTCGGCCTCCTGGTGGACGACGAAGGAGCACAGCTAGAAGAAGAAGTTATGTTGTAATGAGAGATTGAGCTGTTTTAATATATGAAACGGGAAGGCCAATCTCTACAACATAACTTCTTTCATTTTAATAGCAAATATTACAAACAAAGGCCTGAGTATGGGATCCCACTGTCTCCCATACTCAGTAACATATTTATACATGGAACTAACAGAATTTTACCATATTTTACCCCACCCTTTAAATATTTAACAATAGTTTGCGACAGATATATAGATGATATTTTTGTCTCCCTCCCACACAACACCAACCCTAATGATGTCCTAAACTATATTAACTCTATTCATCCTTCAGTTCAGTATATGATAGAAATGCCTTCCAACAACTTTATCCCCTTCCTCGATACCTTAATCACATGGAATAACAATTACTTGCAATTTACTATATATATAGAAAACCAACATTGGCACCAAACTATATACATCTAATCATTCCCCCAAACACAAAATTAGCTGTTCTGTCATCTCGCCTTCTCCATGCCTTTCGTATATGCTCTCTCCCTCTTCTAGCACAAGAAACCAAATACATCCACAATACTTTCAAATCACTATTTTGAGTTTTTCATCACAAAAGCATTTAACAAAGGAAAAAAGAGGTACTATAGCACCTTTCCCGAAACACCTCCTTTTTACCAATTCTTCAATTACCATTATATTCGTTAAAACAAATATTACCAAAAATATTACCCTCATTCCATCAAATAACATCACCTTTAAAAAAACATTCTCAAACCCCCCAAACGAAAAAGAAAATCTCCCCAAAGCTGTATATATCACTTCAATACTTGAAATAAAACATATATAGGTGAAACCATATATAGAAGAAAAATCAACATACAGATGACCTGTACAAGGACAGCATAAATTCAGCTTTTAACAAGTCATAGGCGTAACACAGGCCACTTCTATCAATTTCAACAATATAAAGATGATCAGAAATATCAATCACACGAACCATCAAAAATCATGGAATCCTTTTTGCATTTATAATAGTAACAACTAAAATAAGCATCCCGGTGAAGTTAAGATAGATTTTATACAAATGAATATCTGAAAACATCAAAATATTTCAACAACACCATGGAGAAATAGTAGACCAACTGAAACACACTTAAACTGATGAAGAAAAAAATCCAGTCCCTTAGCCTGAAGAGGTCTCGCGTGTCGGAACGAAAAATTACTTCTTTAAAATTTATTTCATTAAAAAAAAAGCGACTTCTTAACAATGCGATTTGTGTACATTTAGTAAAAAAATGAAGTGACAGTAAAGCATAATATTAAAAAAGAATCCAGGGCTTCCTCTCTAAAGTAAATATATCACTACGACAAAGTAGTTCTTAACAGTATATATATATAGATATATATATATATATATATATATATATATATATATATATATATATATATATATATATATATATATATATATATATATATAGAGTATATATATATATATATATATATATATATAGTATGTATATATATATATATATATATATATATATATATATATATATATATATATATATATATATATATATATATACATATATTCTTTTCTAGAAAATCAATTATTTTGTACTTTTTGAAATATTGAATTAATTAAATGTATTCCTTTTTTATAATTTAAATTATTAATTAATTGAAATTATATTTAATTTTCATCCTAAGTTTTAAGACTTTCAGTGTTTTTGACTTACATTTCTAATTTTAGCTAACCCCGGCCCCGGCCCTCGGCCCCCCCCGGCCCCCGCCCCGGCCCCGGCCACAAATTAGCAGCCCCTGGCCCCTGGCCCCAGCCCCGGCAAAATTCCCGCCCCGGTCGGTCCCTAACCTACACTTACACACACACACACAGACAGACACACACACACACACACTATGAAACTTATACACACACATACACCCACCCATAGACACTTACACTCACCCATAGACACTTACACTCACCCATAGACACTTACACTTACACTCACATACACACACACCCTTGTTATCGATTATTGATCCGATTATTTCCTTCGATATTTTAATGGCTCAACTTTGATGACTCAACTTTGATGGCTCAACTTTGATGTCACCTTTGTTGATGGCTCAGCTTTGATTGCACCTTTATTGATGGGCTCAGCTTTGAAGGCTCAGCTTTGATGGCTTAGCTTTGATGGTTCAAATGTCACCTTTGCGGTTGATGTCAGTCACCTTTGTTGATGTCACCTGTTGATGTCACTTGTTGATGCTTCCACCTTTGTTGATGGCCCAGCCTCGATGACTAACTTTGATGCCACCTCAACTCTTTACAAGTTCAACCTTTGATGACTCAGATTTATTGATGGTTCAACTTTGATGGTTGCCAATCACCGTAAGGAGTGACTAGGAGTGTTCTATGAGTGTTCTATGATACCAGATGAGGCCAGTGAGTACCAACTGGAGTGCCAATGAGTGCAAGGTGAGTGCCACATAGTGCCACAAGTGAGTACATAGTCACCTGAGGCCAGGTAGAGAGCACAGGTTAATTTTTCTCAAGCCTTTCTACCTCTCTCTTCCCTGGTCATAGAACACCCCTAATATTGGTGTGTCTACCCCTATGTTATAAGCTAATCAGGTATGAGGAATCGATTGGTGTATATTATAAGTTGCTAGGATGCCCCTGGCTCAGCCTTTCTTTTCTAGCCTACCTGCCCCCTACATATATCATCATAGAAACAGTGTCTAATATTACTAAGAAGCTCAAATTCTCTATGTTAAGGGTATGAGGACTCGATTGGTGTATTTTAAGTTGCTAGATGACTCTCGTTCCACCTTCCGTTTCCCGTTCCAGCTTCTGTCGCTGGGTCCTGTTTCCCCGCTCAAGCCGCGTGCCCTGCAGGCAATGATACTCGCGGCGGAACACCAGTGTGCCCTTCTGCAGGTTAGCTGATGATCGTCCTGTCGTGCACCGGTAATCGTACATACCGCGCGAACGATAAAATATCATGAAGGTTGCGATAGCAATGGAAAACTATTCAAAAGAATTTTCAAATATACTATGAGTCATCATCATATTTATTTCATACTTAATCGCTTTGCCAAAAACGTGTATTTTTACACACCAAAAGTGGTGAAACAGTAAATCGGCTGAGGCAATGCCTAGCAACAAAGGGTATTTGCAAGGCTTATTTAATGCTTTATCTTCTGCACTAAAACCCTCATATATTTATTAATATTGAGGTTTTCTTTATATTTTTGTTTTAATACTTTTTTATTTATAAATTTTTAAAAATTGTATGTAAGAAGAAAAACCCAGAGTGTCTGTTATATAAACATTTTATTTTACTACAATTGTACGAAATTTTATTAAAAACATACTTTACAGACCTTAAAGCAGTAAAACAGTAAATCAATAGCGCTGTTGCTTAGCAACAAAGGGATTAGTGGGGATTAGTAGGGATTAGTTTTACTGCTTTACTGCTTTACTGCACTTAAACGTCATATATTTATTAACATTATGTTTTAATACTTTTTTATTTAGAAATTTTTTAAATTGTAATGTAAGAAAAAAAACACAGAGTGTCTGCTATATAAACATTTTATTTACTAAAATTGTACGAAATTTTATTTAAAACATATACTTTACAGACCTTAAAGCAGTAAAACAGTAAATCAATAGTGCAATTGCCTAGCAATAAAGGGCTTAGTAGGGCTTTGTTTTACTGCTTTACTGCTTTACTTCTTTACATCATATTTTAATATATAATGAGACTATTTATTAAAAACATTCTGTTTTTTAATTAATCATTTACATTTATATCATTCACACACACTGTTAACTAAAATTATTTGAAAGTTTTTTAAATAATGCGGGTTTGTTTTATTATTATTATTATTATTATTATTATTATTATTATTATTATTATTATTATTATTATTATTATTATTATTATTATTATTATTATTATTATTATTATTATTATTATTATTATTATTATTACATTATTTATCACATACACACACATACATAGACACACACACATACCTAGACACACACACACCCACCCTCACCAACACAGCCCTAGACATACACCTACCCTATACACACACATAACAAACAAACACACACACACACACCCACACACACTTAAGTTTTTCAGAATCCATCCATCTCCACATTTTTTAAACAAAGTATTATTATTATTAACTGCTCATACTTTTTGTTTTAAAATTTTACAAGTATCAAGTTTTAAAATAATTTTTACTAAAATTTCATGAAATTTTATTAAAAACATATTTTACGTATTATTATACCTCCAGTCATTTTACTTCATGACTATTATTATCATCTATGTACATTGACAATCCAACACGAAAAACACACGCACACACACACATAGACACATACACACACATACATAGACACATACACACACACATACCTAGACACATACACCCCCTATTCACACATACAAACACACACACACACACACGCACTTACACACACGCACACACACGTACACACACACATACCAGGTTCATTTAAATATACACTGTTTAAACATATCAAATAAGTTCTTTTGTATGAACATAATATAATTTATTAAAACATTTTATGTTTTAATTAAACACGTACATTTATATTACTCATTCAATTATAACTAAAATTATTTCAAAGTTTCTTAAAACTTCTATAATAAATCATTATCTTTGAACAAAAAATTTATTATTATTATTAACTGTTCATACTTTTTGTTTATAAATTTTATAAGTATCAAGTTTTAAAATAATTTTTACTAAAATTTTATGAAATTTTATTAAAAACCTATATTTTACGTACCCTAAAGCAATAAATCAGTAAATCAGCAACGCAAGACCCTAACAGCCCTCTATACCAAGCTATACCATGTTTTGTTCCATTGACTTACTGCTTTACATTATCTTTAGCCATGTAATAAGTATAAACATAGCAAAATTAGGGGTATTCTATGACCAGGGAAGGATAGAAAAGGCTTGAAAAAAGTGGCACTATATGGTACTCAGGTGGCACTATGTGGCACTCAATTGACACTATGTGGCACTCACTTGGCACTCATTAGCACTTAGTTGGCACTCATTAGCACTTAGTTGGCACTCATCTGGTACGTATAGAACACTCATAAATCTAGACACTCCTTTACAGCATTGGCAACCATCGTAAAGTTAAGCAGTCCTGTCAAAGCAACTGCCCAAAAGCTGAGCCATCAATAAATGTGAGTCATCAAAGCTGAACCATCAATAAATCTGAGTCATCAAAGGTGAGCCATCAAAGTTTGGTCATCAAAGTTGATTCATCAAAGCTGAGCCATCAACAAAGGTGACATCAAAGCTAAGCCATCAAAGCTGAGCCTCTCTCAAAGCTGGAGCCATCAAAAGTATCAAAGCTTGAGCCATCAACAAAGGTAAGACGATCAAAGTTGAGCCATCAAAGTTGAGCCATTAAAATATCGAAGGAAATAATCGGATCAATAATCGATGACAAGGGTGTGTGTGTGCGTGTGTTTGTGTGTGTGAGTGTAAGTGTAAGTGTCTATGGATGAATGTAAGTGTCTATGGGTGAGTGTAAGTGTGTTGGGGCAAGCTCAGTGGAAAAGTGTGGATGGAAATAAAAGAACCCAAGTTAGACAGCATAATGAGCTCAAGGTTAGGACAGGTACTCCTGGCCACATGTCAAGCTGGTACAGTTACCGCACAGGTGGCAAAGAAGTGGCAGGTACCTACATGAGCTCGATTTAATCTCATTTCATCCCTCACTGATCTTTGTGAAAGGTCAAAATAATCGCATCAAATAGCGTATCGATATCCGAAATATCGATGCCAAAATACCATAAGGGGGCTAAAACCCCAAAAATGGGGCCAAAACTAAGGGGGGCACACGTACGACGAGTTGCTGCGCAAACTCCATCTGGCTCACCGAAGAAGGTAAAATACACTCAGGAAACAACCTGCCAAATAATCGATACAGTATCGATACCCGCAAAATACTGATATTTTTGACTGATATCTGCTGTAAATATCCTCCCACTACTACAGTAAGCTTAATTTCTGTTACGTTTTGTTAAATATTACTAAGTCAATGTGAAATTAAACTGGTTTGTTAGAGAAATGATAAGTTTCCCGTAAGATATTACCACGTGTTAACTGATTATAATGTGTTAGAAACGAGCAAAGGTTAAGTTTGCTGAATATTAGTTCTCGCTTTATAAATTTTGTTGGCACCACGTTTATTATTCATATAGTTCAAAATGATGTTATATTCGATATGATTGACACTTTGATGAATAGTGTAAGTTCATAGTTCATGATGCTGGTATCTTTGATAGCCTGGTCATCACTTTGTTAAGGGATTTCGTTTAGATAAAACTGCTTTAGCTGTTGCTGATATGCTGGAAAGTGAGGATACATTGAGTTTTGCATGTCCTGTTAGCTACTTTACCTTATAAGTAGGGAACTTTGAGAATGTTAGCAGATTATTCATACGTGAGGTATGGTAGGTTTGTCGTTGCACATTATATTCTTAGTTTAGTTTATGATATGTTAGCTTTATTGATGTGAAACTTTGTTACCTTAGCATATATTCGTTGGTAGGTATGTGTGATAATTAGGTAAGGTTAAGTGATAAATGTTTGTTAAAAATATTACTATGATAGCGGTAAAATACCAATGATATAAGCTGCATACGTGATTGAAAATTGTGAACAGGTTGGCGTTTTGTGTATGCAATGTTAGTTACCTTACTGCTGTTAAAAGTGAACCTGTTGGTCGTTGACTGTTTATTCGTACGTATGGTGTGTAGGGTTTGTCGTTGTACATTATAATTTTCTTAGTTCAGATTATGATATGTTAGCTTTATTGATGTTAAACTTTGTTACGATAGCATATATATTCGTTGGTCATGTATAAAGAACTTAGGCTTTTATGTTATATTTTATCCAAATGCAATGATACTGAAATATGACTTGAATCAATTGATCAATAATAGATCATGAATGGCAGTGGGAGGTGAGCAGAGTGATTTGGTGGCTGATTTACCGATTTATTGATTTATGCTTTAAAAATCAGTAAACTATTACACTTTACTTCATGATATTTTTATTCAAAATTATTATTTTTTATGTTATGTTCGGCTAAAACTTTGTTATTTTTTATGTTATGTTTGATAAAACTTCTGTTATGTTTCAACTATTCGTTATCTTTGATATTTGAGTAGTTAAGGATGAATTTAAGCTGAATGCACATATTCATTTAAAAATCGTTACGTTAGCATTATTCCGTTGTCAAAGTATGATAATTAGATAAATGAAGCCAAATTTTTTGTTAACATTACCATGTTAATGTAAAACTAACATTGATATGCAGATATGCTTTTGTGCGTGAATAGGTTACGTTTTAAGAGTTAATGTGTACTCCTTTACTGTTGTTAAGTATGGAACTTTATTAATGTTAGTAGTTTATTCTGATGTTAGGTTTTGTCATTGTACATTATATTCTTAGTTCTGGTAATGCTATGTTAGCTTTATTAATGTGAAAACAATGTTACGCTAGCATATATTCGTTGCTTAGTATATAAAGAACTTATTTTGCGATATGTTTCTATCCGAAAGGATACTGATATGTAACTTGAATCACGACTCCGCGTCGCGGACGCGTGTAAGAGGGACGGGACGAACGTATGGTTTGATTTACTGATTTACTGATTTACTGATTTAAAATCGGTAAATTATTTCACTTTACTATGATGTTTTATTCAAAGAACTTATTTTTATGTTATAATTGGAAAAACTGTTATTTTTATGTTATGTTTGGATAAAACTTTGTTATGTTTGCAATTATTAGTTGGGGATTATGATATTTAGGTAAGGTTATGATAAATTTTTGTTAAATATTACTATGCTAATGTAAAAAACTGTTACGTTAGCATGAAATATTCGTTGGTCTGTATGATAATCAGACAAGGATAGATACATTTTTGTTAAATATTACTGTGTCAATGTAAGATTAACGTTAATATGTTAGAGAAATGCTTGAAAAAAGTATGAATAGGTTACGTTTTGCATGCAATGTTAGTTACTTTACAGGTGTTAAGTATGGAACTTTGTTAATGTTAACAGTTTATTCGAGTGTAAGTTTATTTTCTTAGTTCATGTTATGCTATGTTAGCTTTATTGATATGGAAACTTTATTACGTTAGAGTATATATTCTTTGATCAGCATGATAATTAGCCAATGTTGTGATAAATTTTTGAGTTAATATATTACCATGTTAATATAAAATTAACCTTGTTATGTTAGAAGGTGCATATGCTTGGAGGTGAATGTGGTTACGTCTTTGTATGCGCTATGTTAGTTACTTTACTGTTGTTAAGTGTGGACCTTTTAACGTTAGCAGTTTATTCATGTTTGAGATGTGTTAGGTTTTTATCTATGTATATTCATAGTACAGATGATGCTATGTAAGCTTTATTAATGTGAAAACTTTGTTACGTTAGCATATATTCGTTGATCAGTATGATAATTAGACAAGGTTATGATAATTTTTGTTAAATATTACCATGTTAATCTAAAATTAACATTGTTATGTTAGAGATATGCTTGACAAAGTATGCATAGGTTACGTTTTTTGTATGCTATGTTAGTTACTTTACTGTTGTTATGTCTTTGTTAATTTCAACGTTTATTCGTGTTTAAGGTGGGATAGGTTTGTACAATATATTCTTAGACCGGATGATGTTATGTTAGCTTTATTAATGTGAAAACTTTGTTACGTTAGCATATATTCGTTGATCAGTGTATAAAGAACTTGTTTTTATGTTATGTTTATCCAAAATGATACTCGAAATGTGACTTGAATCAATAGATCAATAGATCGATAGATCATGGGAGGGTGGGATGATATGGAGGGTAGTGTGGATGGTTTGATTTACTGATTTACTGATTTAGGCTATGTAAAACATGACAATTTTACTAAAAAATATGACTTGAATCAATAGATCAATAGATCAATAGATCCGGACTGGACAGGAGGGTGGTTGGATGGTGGTTTGATTTACTAATTTACTGCTTTAGTGTATGTAGAACATGACAATGATAGTAAAAAATATGACTTGAATCAATAGATCATGAAAGGGGTGGGGAGGGCAGTTTGATTTACTGATTTACTGCTTTAGGGTATGTAAAACGTACAATTTTAGTAAAAAATGACTTGAATCAATAGATCAATAGATCACAAAAGGGGTGGGGAGGGCAGTTTGATTTACTGATTTACTGCTTTAAGGTATGTAAAACGTGACAATTTTAGTAAAAAATATGACTTGAATCAATAGATCAGTAGATCAATAGATCAATAGATCAATAGATCAATAAATTAATAGATCACGGAAGGGGTAAGGAGGACTGTTTGATTTACTGATTTACTGATTTACTGCTTTAGTGTATGTAAAAACGTAAATTTGTAAGTTATAAACATAAAAAGAACAATAAATTTTATTTTTTTTTCTTGATGGTTCAGAAACCATTAATTTCGAAATCTACAGACCCAATAACATATATAAAGACACCAATATTGTATCATTACACAAATATTTAATAACTCGGACCAGTACCGGCTCTCAGCACCGCAGCCTCATCTCTTACTCCTCTGAGCTGACCCTTCTTCACTCTTCTTCCTTCCTTAATCCTTTTCCTTCCTCCTTCGGCCTCTCGCTTGCACTCCGTGCTTTTTCAGTCGGACCTCCATGGGGTCCGACACCCTATACGGACTTATAACCATCATATTCCAGATCCAAGGGTTCGATAACATATATAAGGACACCAACATTGTTGCTATACGAATGTTTATTAACTCATCACCGCACCGGCTCCAGCACCGGTGCCGATGCCAACTCCTCAGATTCCGATACCAACTCTTTCTAGAAATTCAACTCTGAATCCTCTTATCAAATTTCAGCCTTCTACTGAATACAAACGTGATTTTTATGGGTAGTTTCGAAGCCCACAGGGACGTAACATAGTCTACGACGAGGTTACGTCACCATCTAACCCCCCTCTAAATTTTAACCCGATATGAAAACTCTAACCAGTTTAGATATAACGGAACCAGAGGCTGAGCCGGAGCCGGAGCCGGAGCCGGAGCCTAAAAATCGTTTCCCGTTAGGAATCGATTTTCGGCTCATCGAGTAACCCGATTATTCATGTCGGCACGGAGTCGGAGTCGGAGTCGGAGCCGGAATCGGAGTTGGAGCCGGAGCCGGAGTCGGAGCCGGAGCCGCGAGCCTCGGGGCTAAAAATACGTGAGTTCCTTTACAGAATTGTTGAGAATTGAATCTGAGCCCTTCGAATATTGGTTATTGACACATTAATATATGAGCATATGATATATAATAAGGTCGGGCCAATAATAATAATAAAATAATACAGATAGAAAAACGTTCCGTTCGGTCTATCAGCCAGGTGTTCGGTTGGTCCGATCTCACGTTAGGCATAATCTCATTCGGAATTGAAAGCGTCAAAAAGGCGTAACCCGAATATTTCACATGCAGTCTCGGGGGGAGGTACCCCCTATATACAAACTGGAGACTTGAAAACTCGTATGTGATCAGTTTAACATACCAATAGAACATAAACAAAGTTTCATTACGATAGCTCAAACAGTATTCGAGAAATCGGCTGCCACGACGCGGATGTTCTCCTACTACTACCTAATATATATATATATATATATATATATATATATATATATATATATATATATATATATATATATATATATATATATATATTGTAACCGTCTTCACAAAAACAACACGTCGCCAAGCGAACACAACGATTAACGTTCTGGAGCCCTTCCACCACTTTACGTCTAGAATTTTTCCATACGGATGTGACTGTGCATTTCAATATTTTCGACCTGAAAATATCTTTTGGTGGTAATTGAAGGAATTGGGTGGGGTCCGGGTATTATCCGGAAACACTGCAATTTCCTTATTTTACTCTGGGCTACCTGCAACTTCCTGGTTTGTCCTGTTCAAAAAATGAAGTCATAATAAAATTTGTTTTACTAACAAATGTCTCATTGAGGTATTCCTCAACAAGAACCAACCTCGCATGATATATTGCTCCACCTTCTTCAGTAGCAACAACGATCACCGTTTAAGTGGTGATCCCAAATGGGAAAACTTGCAGGAGCAAGTTTCCGAACACTCAGCACGAAAACTCCAAAACAACGCTTTGGTGGACGACGTACTTCCCAGCACCTTCAGGCCCCTATTTCTTCGGCAATTCAAGTCTAACACAGCTTAATCGATAGGACTCGTCTTCCTCTATATATTTATTGAATTATTATTATTATTATTATTATTATTATTATTATTATTATTATTATTATTATTATTATTATTATTATTATTATTATTATTATTATTAGGGATGTACCGATACCAGAAAAGAGGCCGATACCGATACTCTATTTTTTTAGGTGCCGATACCGATACTGATACTTTAATTAATATAATAAATACACAGTAATAAGATTGAACATTTGTGTAATGCTAGGCAACTCAGGATTGCATTCTCTGTACAAACAATACTTAGTCATTAATTTCATATTTGGTTGTGCCCAAGTATATTTATTTTATAAATTAAAATAGTATCTTAATTAAAGGAATAATAAATGCAAATATAATATTAATCTTTTTTTTTATGTTTGTGTTTATGCAAAATATATTTTATTTCCATTTTCCAGTAAGTATTAAAAAAGTTTAGTACCAACTTTTATGTTTTAACATCACAATTTACAAGAAGATTCTTTAACTAGCTACAATATAAAGAATAAAAATAATGAAAGAGACCTCAATTAATCTGCTGAAAAGACAAAATAGAAAAACGATATTATTCAAACATGACATAATAATATACTTCTTTAAGATAAAGATAGATATCATTCAATACTCTAATTCAAAAATTCTCAAATTGTGATGCCAAAACATTAAGCTTTCACTAGTATCTGGCGAGAGCCTGTTTCATTTTGGGGTGTTTACATTCCCACATATACTAAAAAATACGCTCGCTCTCGACTGATGAGGAAAGGGCTGATAAATATTTGTTTGCAAGCACTGATAATAATGGAAACCTTGACCGATTTTCATGCCACCACATGAAAGGATTCTCTTCTGTAGGCAGCATCTCCGTGTTTTCGTAGAGCATCATCTCCTCTTTCATAGATTACAAATTTGAATTATCTTTGCTCCTTGATGACTGTCTCTTCAGTTTTTTTCGATGATGTTCCTTGGTGTGATTCCTTTGAAGTTGAATGAGATGTCAATGCAATTTCGGCCATGCAAAGTATAGCATATCCAAATCCTCTTCATCTTCAGTAGGTTTATTTGCTGAAAAGCTACCATCGTCACTATCAGTGCTGTTGCCAGGGATTGCTGATAAGGCGGCTTTCCACTTCAGAATCTTGTCACGACAATGTCTCTTGTCATTATTTAAATGCATTCTAGAAGTGGTTCACCGTCGGAGATGCCATTCTTGTATGGTTTCAGCTAGCTTAAGGAATTCCTTATTAGAACTTTTTATATTAGGGCGTGTCAATTTGGAAGGCAAAAATAAAAATTTGTGTTTTTTTGTGAATGAGGAGGTCCAAAAATGTGCCTTTTGATGTGTAATATCCTAATTTAAAAGGTTTTTCCTTATTCATAAACATTTACCTTGGTAAATTTGCGCTTGATTATAATGTATATTGAAATTTCCGAAAAAGGGTATAACTTTATATAAACTCCAATAAAATTTGCTCACAAAGTGGTTTAATGAATTCAAACAATTTTATTTATATTTTGTCTATTATCAAACACTGGAAAGACATTGTAAAAAATGTAAAAAGCTTCAACCAACAATATTCATCAAATCTTGTTTCGATTCATTCCTAGACATCATTCATTCTTCTGCTTACTTCCCTGGCCTCTAATGAATTTCTTGCTTCAGAGTATACACTCGCCAGAAGCTTCTGTTACTTGTTTCACACACCTCTCTATGGACTGTCCACACATGGCCACTTTGGAACTTGGTGTTGGCCTTTCAAAAACTCTTCTTTATTTCTTGATATTTTGAGTTTACAAGTTAGTGGAGAATCATATACCTTTTCTGACCAGTCTATCTGTTCCAAAAGGGAAGTTGCATTTGAATTTATTTCAATCCTAGGCGGAACAGATATTTCTCCTGGTGTATCATCATCTTCATTCCTAAATTCAATTATCTTCTGGACCCCTGCTTTAATTTCTTCTTGGTCTTCCGAGCATAAAAGTGTCTGAAGTAGGGATGGCCAAAAAATATCGATATATCGAAATATCGATATTTTTGCCTCGATATATCGATATTTTTGGGCGATATTTTCTAAGGCGATATATCGATATTTTATCTTCAAATCTTCTTCCGATCCAAAAATTCGTATATCGAAATCTTATCCCCCTCTCCCGACACCCTGAAGTTATGAAACTCTCCTTTTCCCCATTATTTCGTTCTTCGTCCGTCCCCAATGTCGTGTATAAAATAAATCGAAAAATTGGGGTTTTAGATTTTTCGTCTTTTCGGGAACCAAAAATAGGGAGAGGAGGGATCGACATGGCACATACCACATAGTCAAATTGTCTTCTGAGTATTCACTAATCATATTCAGTTATTCAGTGGCAAGACTTTGCAGTCCACTCGAGACCAGCCTGATTCTGATTTACGTGTAGCTCTATGGAGTGTGTTCAGTGTCAGTGTGGACGAAGATAATCCTTGCAGAAATCTAATACCGGAACAGGACTCCTGTGAGCTGGTTTACAGTTAACATACTGAGTACCGACTAGTTTAATCATCTACTAGCGATTGTTTTGCTTAAATATGTAATTAACTAAATTAATGATTTTATAATGGCCATTACTAAAAGTTAGTATTTAGTACATCACTAAAGCTTTTCTATGATAAGTCGTTCGGCATCCACCTGAACTTCTTTAAGTACTATTTCATTTTAATTAAAATTTAATAGATTTTCTTAAGATCCAGACTCCAGAGTCGTCCGTAAGTATCAGTTGTCTATACCATCCAATTTAAATTAATTTCGTTGTTAGAATCCTAATATTTATTTTGTACTTAAATAAAAATCATTTTGAATTCTTAGCTTCATTAATACTTAATAGCTATTTTTTCATTTTTAATACGAAAAGGTGATTTTTATGATTATTATAATTTTCTAGTAAACGGATTCTTATTTAATTATTCACTCGTCCACAAAAAGTCATAAACACCCCAGTACCTCAAGATCCAACATCAACGCTTTCTAGCACAACTTCAGTCTTCAACCTCTTGGAGTTGGAAACTTGAAAGCTGGAAGACCTGAAGAGTGAAGATCCTTTTTCCATTTCTACCACTTTTTCTTCTGTACATATGTGCTTCATATTTATAAATTAAAGCCTTCTCACTCTCCTCTCTCTCTCTCTCTCTCTCTCTATATATATATATATATATATATATATAGTTATATATATATATATATATATATATATATATATATATATATATATATATATATATATATATATAGTTCAATAATTAGTCTACACGGAACGGGAGATTATATATATATATATATATATATATATGTTTATATATATATGTTATATATATATATATATATATATATATATATATATATATATATATATATATATATATATAAGGTGAGAGAGAGATAGAGATGAGAGTTTAGTTAGTATTAAACTGTAATACTGTAAAATACCTAACAACTGCTCATTGTTTAAGAATGCAAATAAATCTGTTAACAATATCATTGTTGTAAATAAAACATCGTACATCCTTAAAACTTTGTTATTTATTTTATTTTTTATTTTATGTTAGTTTTATTTTATTTTCTACTTTTTCATAACTAAAATTTTGCCCCTGATTCCCAAAAAATGTATTCAATTTCCAGTGCAGCTGTGCCGTTTTTAACTATGTGCTCTGCCAACTGAGATATATATATATATAGTTGTTATTGCTATATATATATATATATATATGTTATATGTTATGTTATATATATATATATATATATTACATATATATAAGTTATTATTATTATTATATATATATATATATATATATATATATATATATATATATATATATATATATATATATATATATATATATATATATATATATATATATATATATATATAGTATATATATATATATATATATATATATTTTTTTATATATACATATATATAATATATATATATATATATATATAAGTATATATATATATATAGCAAAGATATACTTAGATATATATATATATATATATATATATATATATATATATATATATTGGATTATAATATATAAAATTATAATCGGATTATAAAATATCGAAATATCGATATATCGAATATCGATATTTTTCTGGCGATAATATCGAAGGCGATATGATATTTTTTAAAATATCGATATATCGATTTATCGATATTTTTTAGATATCGGGCATCCCTAGTCTGAAGCACCATTTCACTAAATGCAAACCACGATGAACGTTGGATTGTTGGATTGGAAAAACAATATCTGCTACTGCCTTCTTCTGATATTTTAGGAGCTTCAACTGATAAGGAATGTGGCGAAGTTCTTCCACCCAAGAGAATTTCGATTTGATTGTAAACCAGCAGGGATAGTAAACGCCAATAATGTATTTCACAAACAGTTGTAGCGTCTTCAAGTTGTTGTTTTTAAGGCCATGTTTTGAAACCCATTTGCGACAAATACTATTTGCAGTTGTTAACCACCGAGAGTGGCTTGCAGGATCAATTTCTAGTAAAGCCAGATCAGTTGGAAGTACACCTGTCCTTATGGCCTGAGTTATACTGTAACCATAAGCCTGATCTGTAGAGAGATCTTTGACAACAGTGTCACTCAATGGAACCAAAGGCTCTGGAAAGGATATCCTGACATATGAGGGATTGATTTCTAGTTCTGTTGCAGTATCAAACATGTTGCCAATCTTACCACTCCACTTGTTGTTAGACAAAGTTTTTCCATCCAACTGTGATCAAGTGCAGCAAAGGTAGCTCATTAGTGTGAAGCATAAACCAACCAGATGAGTTTATGGATTCAGCTTTGCCCCAACCCAATACATACTCCTCCTTCCCAACCAGTGTTAACATTCGTTAAGTCACCACCAATAGCCTGCATTTCAAACTTTATCAATGTTGTTTTTCTTAAGAAATCTACAAGATGGTTAGTGGCAATAACTTCAGCAGGTTTCCTTTCGTTAAGTCATTCTCTGGAGTAAAAAGGCAAAGATACCTTCCACCTGGCTCGCTGCAAACAGTGTAATGCTCTTCTTTCACAATACTTGGAAACTGATGACTTGAGTTATCTGCTTGTAACAGAGCTTTAGTGGAATCTTTGCGTCTATCAAAGAAGATGCATTCAATATTGCATATCCGGTATGGAGCATGAAATTCGTCATCAAGTGAGTTCATGACTTTCTTGTGCCCTTTTTACTTTATTGTGATCAACCACAAGTCTCCTGTCTCCTTCAGTAATTAATCCAGCATCCAAAAATGCAGCTGTAGCACGTAGACCGACACCATACCTAATACTTTGCAATGCAAACATTGCGCAATTGTAATGTATTATACTGACTTGTACTTGAAGAAGGTACATCAAAATCATCACATGGATTTTGCAAAGGATCTTCAGATTCTTCATCTGTAACATCAGTTGGCTCTTCATCTTCGTCGGAGAAAAGAACTTCATTTGGTTGTAATGTTAACTCTTCCTTCCTTTTCTGCTTATATACAGAAATTCTACTTAATTCATCCTCTTGCCTCTTCTGTTTTTTAATTTGTCTTCTGTGCTCATGTAGATCTGGTAATCCAATTTGATGCTGTCCAACAGATCCAACCTTCTCTCTTTGACTATTAATAAACAATAGTTCTTTGACAGAGATATTCATATCCTTAGAACAAGAGCAGGGGATGTGCACTTCATGTTTACAGTCAGCACTACTTGGACATGGACCCTCAAATTCTGAACATAGCTTAATCTCACACTTTCAATTGAGGATGTCAAAGAGCTTGTCTAACGTTGCTATGAAAGCCTCTTTCAATTCCAGTTTTCCTCTGCCAAGTGATATGTTTTTGGCCTTTTCCCAAAAATTGGCACATAAAACAACTGTTTGCTAGCTCCCACTTTTCAAGCACTTTTGGATAAATATCCTTTGCAAGAGTGGCTGCTGGGTAATTTCTGACATTCTCTCCACTCTGCTCTCTTAGAACATCACGTAGAGTTGGGAGTTCAGAAGGCAGAATTTCTCGACCATTCCAATAAAGTTACTCGTGGGTGGAAGTGGAAGAGCCGTCTTGTTCTTTACTAGAAGCCATACTTCCAAATTTTCAGATTTTTGCAAGTGGAAGCAACTATTCGTGCCGGGAAAAGAAAAACAAAGAAAATATCACTATTTGTATGATATTAATAAAAATTAATAAATGGAGTATTGCTAGTTTAAAAACTTTTACGAGTGGCATTAAATTTTTTTATACAGATGTTATAGTATAATATAAGTATATTCTTAACCTTAGAACAGAAGTACTGACAGATATAATGATAAGAAGGCACTTCTTTAGAGAAGACAGTTTGCTGCGAATTACTTGAAACGTGAAAATATCACGAATTTGAAGTAGCTATTTACCAAGCAAACCAATGTAATTGCCAGTTCTTGTAAATATAATTGTGAATCGCTAACCAAAACACAACTTTTTGAACCCCCCTCATTTTTTGAAAAAGGAAGTCAAAAAAATTGACACGCCCTACTTTTATATATCGAAACTAGATTTATTATTGAATCTAAAAGTTTCTCATAATTCTTCACCCAAAAAGTAAGAAGTATCGGCCATATTAACCAATACCGATACCGATACCAAGAAAAATGGCCGATACTGCCGATACCGATACCGATACTATCGGTACATTCCTAATTATTATTATTATTATTATTATTATTATTATTATTATTATTATTATTATTATTATTGTTATTATTATTATTATTATTATTATTATTATTATTATTATTATTATTATTATTATTATTATTATTATTATTATTATTATTATTATTATTATTATTATTTTGAACATTTTGATTTTTCTCCCGTAGAATTTTATATGTATTATATTTTTATTTGTTGCATGATATTTTTCTAAGATTTTTTTTGCAATATTTTTTTTTTCCATATATAAAATTTTAATTTATATATATATGTGTGTATGTGTGTGTATAGAGTCTAGTTTTTATGCTGAGTCTGTGTCCAAATCCAACTTTAGAGTTTAGGTCTAGGTTACTGCATATCCAATAGTAATAAAAATATAATAAACTACTGTCGGAAATTTTTTTAAATAATAACTTTTATATTTTTAAATAAGAATGGGAATGGGAATTTAGGTGGTGTATGTAAAATATTGTTTAACTGAAAATGTAAATTTATAATGAAATAAAAATATAACATGTAGATATTATATAATGAATTAAGATAAGTTTTCCTCATAATCCTTTCAATTAGCAGAATAGAAAGATTCAGGTACAACTAAATCAAACTATACCATTAAATGTTGAAACAGAATGTAGAGTTCATCAAGGTAGAATTCTAAGTTTTTTATTTCTAAAATAATATCTGATACGATAATACAATATTTTATTGTTCTTTCCAGTTGATTGTACATTTTGGGTTTCTGAGGGAGGATTTTTCGTAAACTATTCAATATTCGGGAAGCTTTATATTTACTATTGAAATGATCAGAGACCTGTGGATTAAATTTTTTAGTTAATAGACCAATTTATGTAGTCTTCACAAGATGTCTTCTATATGACCTCCCTCATGTAACTGTGCATGAGAAAGAATTCAAGTACACAGTTTCACAAGTGCAGTAAGTCTTGTGTTATATCTTTAACTAATAGTTAGTTTGAAATGCAAATGTTAAATATATTAAAGGTAAAGCAGAGAAACCCATGATGATACCCTTTAATATTTCGGAAATAAGAATTGTGGATCAGATAGATTCTAAGTGGAATTCTATTACAATTTTATTGAACTATTGAGTGGTCAAGAATAGATTTAATTTTGACTTTCTTTCAAAGATTAATGCACTATCCTTGATCACTGACAAAACCCAGAGAAATAGACTGGCTGTTGGGGCTCTCTGTTGTAGAAGAGTGCACTTAGAAGGTGAAGCTTGCAATGTCATTAACATAGAATATATATTCTTATAAACTATAAATATATACTGCAAGTGCAAGATTATCAAAATATGATTATCTAATGAGATTACTTTACTAAATATTATGCATATGATATTTTTTTACCTGAATGTTTAAAAAAATTTGAATATTTGTTACCCCCCTAACTTATAATTACAACTTAAGATGTTTATTTTGATTACAGTTTAAAAGTCATACCTAAAAAGCGTTACATCATCTATAATACTTCAACAAAAGTTTTAAGAGAAAATCCACCTCGTCAAATTCTTAACTATAATGCCAGAATTATAAATTGTAATAAATTTTAATCTCTAGTAAAAATGCCTTCTTGTATTGTATTTATGGCATAACCATGGAATATACAGTTCTATGCACTGATATAAGAATCAGATCTTGGAAACCAGAACTGTAAAATCATTTTAAATATGATAAATAGCATCCTATATACTGTATAATGAAATGAAAATTTACTAAATTCTATTATTCATTTTTTTATATATGAAAATTACAAGAGCAGCAAGAGATGACTGTAGAAGTAGAAAATCTTATTGGTAGAGTAAAGAAATAAGACAAAAATTAAAGAGAAAAGATTCAAGGAAAGTAAAAGGGCAATAAAATTAAAAGCTTATAGGAGAGTTGAAAAGCATTCAATCAGATAACAAGGAGGTCTAAAAGTAGAGGTGTAGTGGAATTTCAAATTTTCTGGCCGAAAGTTGAATTTTAACATCCTGTAAAATACCTCTTAAATGCGATGCAAAATTCTTACACGTAATAATTTTTTAACTATCACTATGTAACAAAATTTAACTTTTTCTCTGTTCCTGGGTTAAAATTAGTTTTCCTGCATTTAGTTAGCATCAAAAATACTTTAAGTAACGATTATTTCTCTGAAATTTTGCTTTTGCGGTCAGGAGATTGATATATCGATATTAAAAGCTTAGCGGTTTGAAATGAAATATTTCATATAAAATAAAGCTATTTGTTACTCTGAAAAGATTTATAGTAAAAAAAAACCTACTTGAAAATATAATTTACTCATGTATAGATAAAAATACATACAATGTAATAACATTTTAAGTCTAGAAATGAAGTTTTTTTTGCGATTGACGTTTATATTCCACGTCACTTTCTTTCACGTAGCAATCCCCAAATATAGTCACCCATCATGTTTTCGTTGTACTCTCCCTGATAACGATGCTCAAAGGCAAGTATGTCTTGGTGGAAGCTTTCGCCTTGCTCTTCCGAGTAAGCACCCATGTTTTCTTTAAAATTATATAGATATGATTGGAGGATGAGAATTTTAAACGACATTCTACAACCCATTTCTTGGTAATTCTTGATCAAAGGTTTTTCCCAAAAAAAACCCCCCAAGCTCTACATTCGATTGATGGGAGCCCTCGTAATTACCTAAAAAAAGTAACAACACTAATGAAGTTGTTCCGAGCTTACGTCTCTCTCTCTCTCTCTCTCTCTCTCTCTCCTCTCTCTCTCTCTCTCTCTCTCTCTCTCTCTCTCATATATATAATATATATATATATATATATAATATATAGTTAATTTTATATAAATATATATATATATATACTATATATTATATATATATATATATATATATATATATATATATATTTGAAAGGTAGAGCGAAAATTATGAAGTTGTTTGTGGGCGGTATTAAATGATGACGTAACTTAGTTTTTCGTAATTTAGGCCCTAAATTATTCCCATTGAAGGTACCTCACTATATTATATTAATACATTATGGCTTTACGTTTTGCAAGATATAAATAAAGCATGACTCCATAGAATATGTCACGTTAATTTAGAATAGAATGCTTTAAGTTTTGTTAGGTATTGTTATGTTAACAGAAATTGATAAGTTAAGAATCTTGTTCATGTTTCCAGTTATTCATAGTTTAGATATGTTAGGATAAGTTAGGAATGGTATCAATAGAGAGAAAATGGTCTTCAGAGAAAGAAGTGTGAACCGATAAGGAGAGTGTCACTTTTAAATGCGACGAGTCATTTAAATATAACTTGTAATATGCAAATAAATGACCAAATGTTTAATTTACTGTAATTTGTGTTTGGAAGACTTACCTTATTATGTAACTGTTAAGTCTTTCTAAAAGACATTTGTAAATATTTAGTTGCCCAAACTTCATCCGAAAAAAGGACTCGATGAAAAATGGTGAGCGAAAAGCAATTTTGAAATTTTTTCTCATACGTTTTATCTTAATTTTTTTTTCTCCTTTTTTGTCAATTTCGCTAGGCCCAAAGTTTCTTTTAACGAATTTAACCAATTTGTATGGGACTTGCACCAGATGCTCGTCTCATCATCATTTACCTCTACTACAAAGGAAATTTCTTTTAATAAATTAATTTTTAAGTTATTCAATATTTAGTGAGTGACACCACCCTACTTTATTATGTGCGTTCTAATGTATATGCATGACAAATTTCACACACATAAGTCATATATATATATATTATATATATATATAGATTATGAAATTTATTAATATATATAGATATATATATATAATATATATATATATATAATATATACTATATATATATATATATATTATATTATATATATATATATAGAGAGAGAGAGAGAGAGAGAGAGAGAGAGAGAGAGAGAGAGAGAGCAAATATGTGCAAAAGCTATCAGAATTTCTTTGAAATCATATGTTTTTGAAATTGCTCTATTAACGTTTCAAGGATATTTTAGATTCTAAATTTATAATCTTCTTCAAATAGATGCTAACAGTAAACTATGTTGATAATTTCGATAATACTACAGAAAGCTAGTTTTTGTTATGTTATAGTTACAAATTGAAAAACCAAAATAGGCTTGATTTATGAAAAAGCTATTTCATCTTTTTTGATAACTTCGACAAAATCATTGTAACTTCTTTGATAATTAATTGATGCATTTACCTAGATAGTGTGTCTGCGTGATCATCTTACTCTATTCTTTATACTGTATTGTTTTCTTTGTTCAAATTGATCGTCTAAACTTAATTAAGGGTCAAAGTTCATGGTTTTTTACAAGCTGAAGTTTCGACCTTTCTCGAGTTTTACTCCAGGTGTATGGTTTAAACTGGTACCATTTTAATGAGAAAATTATACTGAATTTACTGATACACATCTGATTATTGTACTAGTAATTAGTTACTAGTAAAATTCTTTATTTATTTTCTGTGGGAGATATTAATTACGTGTTGTGCACATGTGATATTTTGCCATACTTTGACTTCCAAGTTACTTGATCTTTTTCATTAATTTCGCGGCTCTTTTTGTGTGTTTTTATTACATTTGAATGATAATTATGTTATACAAATTTCAGTCATTTTTCGTAACTTATTTGTAATTAATAAAAAAATTTAACAATTGATTAATTACGTATTGTCAACGGCTTTTTCGGGGTTTTCTGCCCAGTTTAAAAAGCAAGCGCCTGTCTCGGAATGTTATTCCATTTCATAACAAGTGCTCGCAAGTTCTATCTCTGATCCCCTTAATTTGCACTGCATAGAAACCTGTTCAACGAATGGATCTTCAAACGGCAACTAGATTATATGGACAAGTAGAGGAAATGTAAATTACCTTGGACAACCTTTATCATTCAAACGAAAGCTATTTTTCCTTTTTCAGTAGTTTCCTAGAAAGGTTGCTTTTTTTGTAGGGGTTCTGATTATTTATTTTTTATTTGCAAAGAATCGGAAAAAAGTACTAAATTTCTTTCCGATGGTTTTTATTTATGATGAGTGCTTTTTTGGTTTAAAGGCCAACTGGTTATTTAGGTGATTAATTTCCCGTTTTATTTTACAGTAGTATTCTTTAGTCTAATTTCCATTTTTTCCTTTTCAGATTTTATTTAGGGACCATGGGCTTTCTCTTTTTCGCATATAGAGTAAATTTCTGAAGTGTGATTTTTCCAAGTAATTGCATAGCCTCTGTAATTTTGAATCATTCGTTACCACATTTACTTGTGGGCCAGATTAACAATTGCTTGAAAATTATCATTCCTTATTAGCTTCCTTAAGTCAACTGTATTTCTGTCCCCACACATTCTTACAGTTAAATAACTATAATTTCTGACTCCTGTAAGATCGAGGGCTAGTAGTTGACTTCAACGAGCTTGTACTAATTGATGTTTCATTCTCCTTTCTATTTTACCAGCTCTTAGGATGCAGCGTTATTTATCATGTTAAGCTGAAATGATTTTAGTTGTTTTTTATATTGAGCCTCCCTTCCTTCTATATGAAAATCTATTCCAACTAATTACACGATCGTTTGAAATATGAAATACCAACACGATAAAAAAAATTTTTGTTTATTTTTTTAAAATATTATTCCCATAAAAATTGCTATTTAAATTTTAAAGGAAAAAAATAATTATATTATAAATTTTAAACATAAATGTGATTTTATTTAAAAGAGTTGCGAAAAAAAATTGTCAGTTGAGTCGTTACTTGCGTAGTGAGATGTCTTAAATTGTTATCATAGTCATTCCCCATTGTTGTTATTGTATTTACGAAAATCTAAGAGTAATAAGGAGAAAAAATATATATTTTACTAAGTAAAAAAAAAATATTGTTTTGATATATCGGGGGAGAAAATTATCGATTGTTTGTATCGATCACTTGTATAAATATACTACTTAAAATTGTCGATTGCTATTAAAATAATCAGAATCGATTTTGGAGAGCTCACTTTCGATGAGTGTTCTTGGTGAAAATATAATTTTTTTTATATATGATTTTGTTATAGATAACTTCGACCCGTTATATTACTTCCCTTCCCGTGTATTAAGTTATATTTAACTTTAAATAAAATTGGAATTCAGTCATTGTGTTTATGAGAAAATTTTATTAATGAAATCTAATTTCAATTACTAAATTTATGAAGAAAATTAAAAGAGAGCGAATCGCAAGTATGGAACTAAATTTCGTGTCTTTAAACGAAATGAAAAGGTCCCGCGTTTTCATACAAAGTTATTTGAAATTTCAACGTTGAATTTCGGTATTTTAAACTCATGTGTGTGTCAGCTGACTCATACTGTAATTAATTCGTGGCTGGTTAATATAGAATTATTATTATTATTATTATTATTATTATTATTATTATTATTATTATTATTATTATTATTATTATTATTATTAATACAATCCCTATTTCAAAAATAAATATTAAGTCAAGCTTTTAAGGTCAATCACCTTTATGAATGAAATGTTTGATATCATTCACGAGAAGTGACACTATCAAATAATAATAAATTCCAACTATAATCCAAGTTAATTGATATTTAAGTTCTATGTAGAAAATGTAATCAAACTTGATAAAAAAGAAATATTTATACGGACATTTCGACCTAAGCCAAGACTATAATAAAATAAATAATAATTAATAATAATAATAATAATAATAATAATAATAAATAATAATAATATAATAATAATAGATCAAACACAAAATTAATTAATTAAATAGATATGTAATATTCGAATAATAAAAATAATAATAATAATAATAATAATAATAATAATAATAATAATAATAATAATAATAATAATAATAAATAATAATAATAATAATAATAATAATAATAA
Organism: Trachelipus rathkii; assembly: GCA_015478945.1. Lineage (NCBI taxonomy): Eukaryota > Metazoa > Arthropoda > Malacostraca > Isopoda > Trachelipodidae > Trachelipus > Trachelipus rathkii. The sequence continues at coordinate 16,014 of JABUQX010005404.1, read as the reverse complement.
TAAATAATAATATAATAATAGATGTGAGTGAATGAGTTCATATCTCTATCATATTTCTTATGTCGCTTAATTTAAAACATTGACGTTTCAAAATTAAATCGGTATAGCTGTCAGTTACCTCTCAGGTAAAATGACAAGCTTATATATCAACATTAAATTAAAATAGTTCTATAACTATTTTTACACTTATGTTTTAGTTATTAGTAATATTAACTATTACTACTATTATTATTATTACTATTACTTCTAGAAGCTTTAGTTGAATCTAATATCAAATTTTTCAAATTTTGACAAATATTTGATTGATTTAAAAAAATCTATTTTTTTCTGATATATATATATATATATATATATATATATATATTATATATATATATATATATATATAATATATAATATATATATATATATATATATATATAATATATATATAGTATAATATATGATTATATAGTTATATATTATATAAATTTCAAGTATGAAATTTTATTCCTTAATATAGCAATAGCCAGTTTAACATTTCTGAGCATCACGATTCAATGCGCTGTTGACCAATTTTATTATTATTATTATTATTATTATTATTATTATTATTATTATTATTATTATTATTATTATTATTATTATTATTATTATTATTATTATTATTATTTGGATTAGATTATTATTATTATTATTATTTTTATTATTATTATTATTATTATTATTATTATTATTATTATTATTATTTCGATTATTATTGTTATTATTGCGATTATTATTATTATTATTATTATTATTATTATTATTATTATTATTATTATTATTATTATTATAGGCTTGGCTTAGGTCGAAATGTCCGTAAAAATATTTCTTTTTTTATCAAGTTTGATCACATTTTTTACATAGAACTTAAATATCAATTAACTTGGATTATAGTTGGAATTTATTATTATTTGATAGTGTCACTTCTCGTGAATGATATCAAACATTTCATTCATTAAAGGTGATTGAACCTTTATATTTAAAAATTTATTTATTCATATACCTATTGCGACTTTCAAAGAGGTAAATGTTTCTTTCTCTTACCGACTGGATAAATTCTTTTTTTTTTTTGGTACTATTTACCGCGGTTAATTGTTAAAGTGAGGGATTTTTGTACAAAATCCGTGTACACATTGGCACAACAACATATTACATATATATTGCTTGTACAACAAATTACACAGATTAATCGGGATATCTTCTTGGAAAACAATTACACGTAGATTGAATTTGTCTTTTCTGTCAGTAAATTGGGTGGGTGTTTTAAGATTGTAGACACTTCTTGTCTATCGACACAATCTTATTTATATATTTTCACATCTACTCTAACCGTGCTTATCTGGTTCTTCAGTAGTTTGGCGAGTAAGTTCTACACGGTTAATTACGTTATCAACCAAACATACTGAAGGAGGTTTCAATATCCGTAGGTTCCGTCACTGTCTATTGGGACTCTTGTAAGTTCACTCTGCCAGTGCTGTAGTAGGATACTTACGCCATAGAGAGAGAGGTAGGGACAGATAGAGATAATAATAATTAGACGACGGAATAGTGTCACGAAAATTAATAAGACATGGTGTCGTTATTTTTAATAATTAATAAGGCTTGATATCGTTATAGTTGAATTGGTGTGGAGTCGTTATAATTAATAAGGTATGTGGGTAGCTATAATTAATAAGGTTATGGGAATGTATTGAGGGAAAGGAAAGGTGCAGCAATAATTTTTAAGGTCTTGGGGTCGTTATAACTAATAAAGTTATTTATGTAAAGGGAAAGGTTAGGTGTCGTTATACTTAATGAGGTCCGAGTACTTAGAATTAATAAAGTTATGAGATGTGTAGAGGGCTTTCCCTCTATAACTCTTAGGTGTCGTTATAACTGATTAATAAGGTCAGGGTTGCTATAATTAATAAGGTGAGGTGTCGATATAATTGATAATGCAAAATTTGTTTTTATTTTCCCTTTGAAATTTTCTTGTAGAAAGGAATAACTTTCAAATGATGATATGATTACGTATACAACATCTATGTGAATACAACAAATGAAGGTACATATGACTTAAATCAATTGGGCGAATGATCGGTTAGGGGTGGAGATTGGTGGTTTGTGGTCATAGAATGACTTCACGTACGCGTAAGAACAGGATAAGCCATGTGAACACGTGTTATATTATTAAACCCTTTAACCTGTACTCAACAGGTAGGTTATGTATAGGTCAAGTAAGTTTGGTTGGTTAGGCTCCGCTGTTAGGTTAGTTAGGTTAGGTTAGGCTATGTGTAGTTAGGTATGGTTATGATAAGTTATGTTAGGATAGGATTAAAACAGAATAATAAATAATAAGTATATTAATAATAAATAATAAATTAATAATTAATAATAATAATAATATATAATAATATGAGTATGGAAGAGTTACGTATAAAAGACGAGTTGTAATATGGTGTCCATATGAAGCAGCTGTTTCCATAGTAACTAGGAAGGAAGCTTATTAGGACATGAGCACTACTACATCGACTACTATTGAAGATTATGATAAATGCATGGTATACGAACATTTCCTCCGGTACCCCGAGTGATGGTTAAAAATATTTATATTTTATAAAATCACCAAACACGAAAAAAAAAGGCATTTGGTAACTTTAAAACTAATTTAACATGTAAATATGAAATTTTAAGACTTGATAATTACTTTCAGTGTCATTTCTTGAGTGATTTTACTCTTTTTCTTCTTTACAGGCAATTTCAATTTCCCATAAGTTTCATGAAAATTTCTAAAAGTTTTAACTATAATGGTTCATGAGAATTATATTTACTTAATTATTTGTTTATTCATTAATTATTTTTATTTTCATTTTGTGCTGGTAACCAGTTACCCATCTTAGGGGCTAAAACAACTTAATCAAGTCGAAAACAAGTTTTGACTCCGAATCCGGCCCCGGCTCCGGCAGTGACAAATAAAAAAAAATAACGTAGTTATTTAATAAATAAATGACATTGATGACGTCATTAAGTAGATGACATTTGTGACATCATTTACACAAGAACAAATGACATACATGATGTCACACAAGTGACATCCAATTGACATCTAAATAACATCCGTGACCTTATTTACACAAGAACAAATGACATTCGTGACGTCATTTACGCTAAAAGTTTTAAGTTAGATGACATTTTTGTTGGAATATTAAATTAAATTTAAATATGGATTCTTAATTATTTACTAATAAATATAATCAATACAAAGAAAATTTATATATCACAAAGAAAATATACGACGTTGAATTTAAATGTGTAATAAAAATGACCTTTTAATGACAGTTAAAAATGGGTCAATAAAAACACAACTTTATTAAAGTAACTCACTAAAAATTAATCTATATAATTAATTAATCTCAACTATATTAGTAACTCCCATAATATTAAAATTATTCAATTCCACTTTTTAATATAAATTTCAACTTAAATGAAGTTTATATTTGTGCAGGAGTCAGCTGATCCAGCGAACCGAAACTAAAGTCACACGAATGTACAAAAATACATTCGACTCAATGAAACAACATGTGTGAGAAATTTGGTGCAAATATTTTAACTAATAATAAATCTGTTCATTCGCTATATTAATAAATTATAATATTACGCCAAAATTATGATTTTAAATTCAAAGTAATTTTAAATCACAAATTAATATTTGTAATATTACATTAAAAAGTTTTAGCCATGCGAGATTCAATGCAACAGCTGTGATCAGAACCAACCGCTATGACTCAATCAAAATTTGAGTCAAATGAAAACTTTAATTTTATGACGAATATTTTTACGAGAAAATTACTACTTATTCTGGTATAATAATATTAAAAAGATAGTTAATACTACTAATTATTTATTATTAGTATCATTATTTGGAGAATTATGGTAATTATTATTATTATTATTATTATTATATTTTTATTATATATTATTATTATTCTTATTATTATTTTTTATATTATTATTATTTATAATTATTTATTATTATTATTATTATTATTATTATATTATTATTATTATTATTAGAGAAAATATAATCGAAGACATATGGTTGTTATATTAGTCGATAATAAAGTAATATAATTTTATTTTTTTTACAGTTACCAACCACTCCACGGGCTGGGCCCTTTCTCAAAACCCATCCAGCACGACTTAACGGCACATTCTCAGGTGAGTGCAGATTCGAGCTTTAAAGAGGGGAAAATTAAATACAGGTTGAAAAAACAGATACCAAGCGAGTTCCACAGGACAGAAAGAGCTGCCAAAAGAAAAGTGCACACAACGAACAAGGTCTGTGGGATTTCAAATACTCACGCAATATTCGATGCGAGCGCAAGGCACCCCTTAGCTGAATACGAGGGCGACCGACAAGGGTGGTTTAGAAGCCAGAGGTTCAACTCCCCCGGAGCACTGCCGCCTGTAGGGTCAAGGAGTAGTTTGAAAGAATGCGCGACAGTTTATCAGCTCATATAGCTTATAGACTCGACCTATCCAATAAAAAAAGGGTGGAGCACGGAGCCCCCCAAATGTGGGAACAGTCTCCATACAAGGGCGAATAAGGCCCTTATATAGCTGGAAGTAAAGTTCAGAAAGAGAAAAAATTCCAACAATCTGAGCAGAATGTCCAGCTTCTTTGAGGCCACCTTAGCAATCATTATAATATGAGGTTTCCAAGAAATTTGTTGTTTATGCTGAGAACAAGATATGTTTATGTTAATTCACAGGTGAGGACGTGAGCAGTCGAAGAAAAGGAATATGGGAGGTGTTTTGAGAGGGATATGTAAGAAGTTTGAAATCTTTTAAAGAGTTGAAATTTGCAAGGTTGCGGTGACTTAACCGGGAAATCCCAGATCGGAAAGAATAGAATCGAAAAGCTGAAGCGAGAGGGCAACTCTAGATGCAAAGAGGGAGCAGATTTGAAATGAGTAGAATATAGAGTTGAGTCATCGGCGTGAGAGTGAACAGAGTTAGAGTACAGCTGAAAAGAAATATGTTGAAATGAAAAATGACTATTTGAGAGATTAAAACAGACCTTGGAGGGGGGGGGGGAACAAAAACCCCCAAACAATTAACAGGAAAGGAGGAATAGGACGCTCCATCAACGAGTGGTGATATAGAGCGATCAGAGAGAAACTAGACAAGAGTAAGCAAGAGAAAGAGGGAACAAGGAAGGAAGCTATAGAGAGCGTGAGACGCGTGGCCAAACCCGTCAAAAAGCATTGAATATGTCCAAGCAGCCACATGCAAGACTCCCCATTAGTCACCCTAAGGCAGAACACCAATAAATCTGTTTGAGAAGAAAGTATGTCACCAGTTGACTCGAGCGTCGAAAGTCATATACTAATGATCTGAAAGAAAGGGATGAAAAACTACAGGTTTGATCAGGAAATGAGAATTAATAATTTCAAAAGATCTTAAGCATAGGATAAAAGTGAGAGCTATAGGGGGATAAGTTAGAAGGGTCGGAGCGGCTACATTTTTTTCGGGATCGGTTGAGCATATTCGCACTTACAGCACTGAGGAAACATATTAGTATTAAGACATAGAGGAGGGTTGACGAAGAGCAGGCGCCAGTTTCAAAGCTCACTCTCAAAACAGCGGGGAGGAATGCCATCCGGGCCAGCTAGCTCCATGCGCTTATGATCTCAGGAATTCTCATTGCACTAACGATCACTGGAGTGATCACAGGCAAAGACACCTGGCGGAACCTGAAAATGAGAAGGAAGTAGAGAGGAGGGATAGCCAGAATCGTCCAGAGAGTAGAGTTAGATGAAAAAAGGAGCCCGGAGAGTTGGCCTTTCCAGGAGAGTTAGCTACAGAACGTCAGAGCGAATAAGGGAAGGAAAGCAGAATTTACAAAAGTTGTTAGAGATGTTATTTGCAAGAGGCCAGAATATTTTATCAGTAGGAGAACCAAGCAGCGTTGTCGCCTTATCTTTTAGTGAAAGCGCTCATTAGCTGCTCAGAATCAGTATTCACAGCAACGACTTCCGAGCAGGATGAAAAAAATTAGTAAAAGTGATAGGAGAACGAGAGTTTTTCCATGCCAAATAGGCAATGTTTCTCTCCTGAATGATTACCCTTTTTAGCTTCATTTTCGTTTTAGGGAAGAAAAAAGTTGCAGGGAGCTAAATCTGATGATTAAAGGGGTGAGGACGGCCCTACTTTTCAGACGGTTACTGAAGCATCCTCGAGGTCCAAAGCAGGATTCATTTCAAGAATAGTTAGCAAGGAAAAACGACGCAATGCCCTCCAATTAGCCAGATTAAATGTGCGAGAAATTACTGTTTAGGGACATGGTGGATGGCTGCTTGAGAAAAAGCTATTAAAATTAAGGCTACAAGTTGTGGTCAGGATTTACCATATGAGGAACAGATGAATGTATTTAATTATAAGAGAAGGAAGTAGCGGGGAAATAAGTCAGCGGTGATTCAAGAATTAGTCTAGATCGATCTGGGATATGTGTAGGTTCCTTAAATTAACTGTTCTAGATCGTTGAGATACTGAATGTTATTGGCTTCCTCCCGGTTAATCTCTATGAGAGGAGCCCAACCACTCAGGTGGTGTACGTTGAAATCTCCTAAATAGAGGACCTTGGTATTTGGATGGGAAAAGTAACAGTCTCATGAGAAAGTAGTTTAAGATTAGTCAAAAAGAGACATGAATCTGTTCTTCATTAGGGGAGCCAGCTAGCAGAACACAAGATACATGATATTAGTAGGGAGAAAGATTTTAAGCCATAGAACATCGAAGTTAGGAGATTTAAGATTCTCGAGACGTGTTGCAGGAGTGTTTATGTCGGAAATTATAGAAAAAGTCATAGTTGGAGATATTTAGTTTATTTGAAAAAAAGAATCCCTGCTAGCTGAGTCTCAGAGTGATAAAATGTTAGGTTAAGAGTTAGAGAGGTAATATCCCACAGATTCATGGTTAGCACGCAGGCCACGCACGTTGGCAAAGTCAATAGAGAACCCCCGCCTGCGCCCACCCCCACATCTACTCTGACCAGTCATACGAACAGCCACTCACACAGACAAACACCCACAAACTCACGTACACAATAATTACTAACTTTTCACGTTTACTCTAATCCACACACACACACACACACACACACACACACACACACACACACACACACACACACACACACAAACGGTCGTATACTAACAAAATAACTAAAACTAATGTTAAAACTAAAATTCGATTTAAAAGTACCCTAAGGTGATGGTAACCTGTACTAAAACCATAAAATTGAATTTTAAAACCATTATATTAATAAAAAGAAATCTTTAAACTAAAAATTGTGATTCCTACAACTAATACCTTAAATAAAAAAAGCAAAAAATAAAACCACAACTTATCTTAAAAATTCAAGATGGAAAAATTTTCGGTGGAAATTCACATATATTATATGAAGGCAACAGATACCAAAAGTACTGGGCAAGTAATAAACACTAAAACAACACTAAAATAACACTAGGGCACATTAACTAAAATGACTGTACAAAATTATTTTTTAAACACACTATTAAAATGACACATAGAAGAGTAAGCACGCGACACCTCACAGCACAAGCGATAACTATAACTAACAATGGTTTTTTATTGTAGCTTCACTTATGCAATTAATGGATTCGTATATCGATATTATCGTTAAGCAAACTATATTTTTAATCTTTTTATTTTTCAGTGTGTTTTTAAAGGGATGATAATTTTATTTGTTTCCAAACAAGCTACAATACATGTAAAAAAACTGTCAAGCAAAGGATTACACTAAGAGCGCTTGTAATTTTTTTTTTATAGTTTTAATATAATAAAGATAGGAAAGTCAGAGAGGTGGAAAGTGATACAATATATAAAATCGTAACAACATACACAATTTTTATCGAAGTTCCTATGACGGGCTATCGAAACATCAATTACAAATCTTGTAGAGAAATTGCTTCTTCATTTGCAGATTTCAATAGTTTTCAGGACAAAACGGAAAACTAGGAAATCTGTTGAAATCGAAGGACAAACAACCTAAGAAGCCTAAACAAAGAACTTCAAATTTCACAACTGCTTCGTATTCGTACTCTCGAGTGTGTTGTAAAAAATCTATCGATTATTCCCAACACACAGAACCTCTAAAACAGTTGAAAAATCAGTTCAACAGAAATTAATCTAATTTGCGGAGAAAGAATGAGACCATTTTTAACTTGTTCTAGCTACAAATGGACAAAGGGTAACTAAAATAAAAAAGGTTGAGTTCTAACGCCCAAAAATGGGGGTCAAACAAAAATATTCCTATTCCTAAGCCCGAGGTTCCAAAATCAAAATACAGATTTCGAATAAAATAAAAATATCACCAATCGTAGAAAAAATGTCCATTTTAAAGTTTCTTTCCAAATAAAAAAAAGAATTGAAGAATCCTACAAATCACGAGTAAGCCGTCAGGCAAACAGTAATCCTATCGGGAAGCTTTCATTTGAAGAGCAAAAGCATATCAAGCTTTATCTACGTTAAATCGTCTTTAGTAATTCTCCTAGAATTTAGAAGTTCTCAGTAGAAGCAAGCGTGTCGGGAATCAAAGCAACAGGGAGATTGAAAATTGAACAAAGCTTGTAAGCGATATCTATAGAATGGAAGGGGCTCGAAAGCTGAAGTACATGCCTTTATAACTTCGATAACGTAAGCAAGAGCTGTTGTTAATGAAGATTAAAGCAGTAATTGTAATTTAACTATTTAATTATAGATAAATCATTGATAGAGACCTCAAAAGTTGTGCAAATTACTTGTTAATCATTTAACAATGCTATAATTACACAGGTCTTAATATTTCAATAAATCAATTTTAAGTAAATTAAAAGTGCCCCATAGTGACCGAAGTATGAACTAAGCACATGTTAACAACTTGATATTTTTAACCCCATAGGAAAATAGAATAAATTTACTAGTTACTAGTATGATAATTAAATATGTATTAACAGAACCAGCATGAAATTCTGATGACATTTGACCGTACATTCAGAACATGAGACAAATATAAAATGAAAGATTGGAGTTTTTTGTTTTCAAAGATATATAATTTGTACAAATACTGCCAATAATTAAGAAGTTACAACAATTTTATCGTAACTAAGGAATAAAAACCTAACAAAAATAAAGCCAAAAAATTCAACCGGTTTTCAAAATTCCAAAAGCCAATAATATCAAAACTAAATATACTAGTATTATGGAACTAGTACGGGATCAAAATTATGTAACAACAAATATGTATCCAAATTTTTAGGATCTAAATCGATCAAGAAATGATAAAAGGAGAATTCGAAATTTTGATATTTAATTAGATTTAGGTATATATATATATATATATATATATATTATATATTATATATATATATATAGTAGATATATTAAATATATATATAATATACTATATATATATATATATATATATATATATATATATATATATATATATATATATATATATATATATATATATATATATATATATATATATATGATTTTTTATATATTAATAATATATATATATATATATATATATATATATATTATATAATATATATATATATAATATATATATATTATGATAATATATAATATATGAGTTGATACCTTCTATTTACCTGATAACAATATTCAATCAACGGATGAAGAAACTACCACTTTTCAGCCTCGTCTTCATTCTTACCCTCTACAAGATAATCTTCAAATATGGAGTGATACTTCTTCAGCTTTTCCGTGACCATTTTTCCAAAATCTTATCGTGAACAGATCTTCAACAAATACCATCAGATATCTCTTCCTGGAATTAGAGATTCTCTTCGTCTTCTCAAGACTAGGTATATTTGGCCTAACACGGATCGTGACACCAGAATTTTGGTTCGCTTCTTTCAAGTAATATATAGTGATTTTTTAAATACGTTTCTTTTTATCAAAGTTAGATCTTTATTTACAGAATATAAGAGAAAATGGTCTGCGGACATTAACTATTATTTATTTATGAATGTAAAATGTATTGATTTCAATTTTTAGTTATCTACTGTATGTTTTTTTTTATTATATGTTATTATATGTTTTTTTTTTAAGAAGTAATGTTTGCTTTGTTAGAACATAACGTTTTTTAATAATAATAGTTGATATACTTGTTAAATTATGTAAATATCTCTGATCTTAGTATGCATTTAATCTCCTTCCTAAATTGTTCTATACATTTATTGTTTTATGCATTTGTCAAAGAATTTAAATTTTTGTAAAACTGAGTTTGATTTTAGGTGTATGAGAAAAATATGCATAAGGTAAAATTAATGCATTCAACGGCAAGTCAGCGAATAGTTTGCTTATAGTTAAAGCTAATGTTTAATAAAATATTCTATCAAGGACCAAAACCGAGTTTTATTCCCAACAGCCAACGATAATTTAAAATAAGGGTTATAATTACTTATGTTGATGGCTCTTTAGCAGCGAGTAGCCCAAGTAAGGTGAAAGAACGCGACTTCTGACGGAGAAAGCTGCAATAAGCTAGTACCTGTAGTATGTAGGTCTTACAATGTAAAACGGAAGTCATTACGTAAGACACCAAAAAAACTTGTACTTACAGCTCGTGAAGTGGAGATGAAAGAAAAATAAATAACGCCCACCACCTCCTACTGCTTTATATATATATATATATATATAATATATATATAATATATATATATATATATATATAGTATATACTAATATATATAATATAATATAATATATATATAATTATATATATATCATATAAAGCAGTAGGTGGTGGGCGTTATTTATTTTATTTACAAGGCAAACTAAATATTATTCCTGACTATTTAAGTAGAAATCCCCCTCCTTGCTCTTATTCTTTTGCACAAAATACCGTACTCCTTACTGAGAAATTCCCTTGACTACAAAGAAATTATTGTAAATGAAACAAAAGATATGGTAAACGCTTAAAAGCCTCTTGAATATGCAAACCATTATTTCTACATAACAAACCACTTTCCGAACAAGACACCCTTGCTGACACTTACCCCCATGTTCTAATCGATGACATTTTGCATTATCAACACAGTCTGTGATGTTCTTATCCAAGTAACAGACACATTAATCCAACTTTCCGTATGCATCCCCCCTCCATACACTTCCCATAGCTTCCTTAAGCGCTGGGACACTGCGGAAACGCAGAGAACCGAATTTAGAATTAGAGAAAGATACATTTTCCCCAAATTACATACACTTACCAATGATTATTGTACTACATGTCCTTCCTGCCAAAACATTAAAGGTAATACTTCCAAAAACGCCCCCACAAAAGCATACCCCCTCCCCTATGAACCTTTTTCCAGAGTCCACCTAGACATTTTAGGACCTTTACCACAATGCAAAATTACACAATGTAAATATATCCTTTGCATGAAAGACCTCTTTACTAGATGTTGAACATTGTCCCTACAACATTACTTCAAAGACATTGCACAGGCTATCCTGGAAAGCTTATTCGGCCATCCTGGCAAGGTCGCCAGTTCTATAGTAATCGCCGGATTGACGACTACTATTTCTTCAGAAAGGATCCGATTGAGAGTCTTTTCTGTTTAACATTTATTGTGCGACACAGGCGTCTTTAGTAAATCATCACAAGTATGCAAACTTGTCTTAAACTGACTTGTATCAACGAGCTAATCTCAACAACCTATAAAATGAGCATACCATTCCGCCATCGGTACCTCCCCACACTTCCTCCTTTACACTTACAATAAACGTCTTCCTTGGGACTTTCCAAACTATTCATCCCCTTTTACTTCTACACAACCACCCCGTAAGTACATAAATGATTATGTTGATGAAATAGCCGAGCGAGCCCACTTAATTAGAGACCAGCTCGAGAACATTTACAAGCAGAAACAGAAAAACAAATCCTAAAACAACTACCAAAATCCTGTACTATCCAAATGAAAATAGGCGATTTAGTTCACATCTTGAACGTCCTAAAGCCTAAAAAAACCCCCAAACATGCCCAAAAATGGACCAGGTCCTTACAGAATACCTCCCCCCAATACAGTTTGTTCTTATAAGCCCAACGCTATACTCCAATGTCTCGATTCTTCAAAATCTTTCAATTGTCCACAGGGATAACGTAAAAATATCTAAAAAGTTACAAATTAATTCCATACCCTTTCCCACCAACAACCCCACGGCGACCTGCATAAAAAAACAAAAAAAGGGGGGAAAAAACCTTTTCTCCAACCAACTTCAACAAATTGCAATTCCCCAACAAGCCATACGAAACATACCACAATACCATATTTTACGCTCTCCACAAACACAATATTCCCATACAAACTCAACAACGACCCACAAAGTCAACCACGACTCACCAACAAACTTCCTTTACATTCCTTCCCTTCACCGACAAAATTTACAACAAAAACAGTTATTCCCACATGAAGAACCTGCATCACCAGAACAAATTTCTCCAACACCATACAGACCTCCTGTGCTACAAAGACAACAATTACCACCGGAAGAACCCACTTCCCATGAAGCATCCTCCCATGCACATATAAGATCACCTACAAGAGATTTCCAAATCTTACCTTCCCCTCCAAAATTACAACCTTTACAAAGACTTACATCACCACCACCCCTCCTTCCTAGATTTTCTTTAGACGAACCTCCAACCTTACCCCCCTAGAGCCCCTTCTCAAGAAACAGTCCAACCACAACCCACTCCTTTAGCAGAAATATCTCCCCCCACCCTCCAGACACCAGGGTGAATGATCCATCTTACAGACCTTCTAACATTCAGAAACCCTGACATCCCACACCCCACTGACAATTACGAAAACAGACAACAAACCTGCTACTAATTCTGACGACGACACCTCCCAACTCATTAAAATTAAATTTCTTTTGATTTTTAACCTCGGTTAACAAAGTATTGCCTTCTGATAGGGTTTTTCTACCTTCTCAAGGATCTTCCCCCCACAACTTAAAAATTTTTTTCTTTTTCTCCCACCAAGGGAACATTCACATATTTGTAACATATGTGAAACATAATAACATCTTTTTAAACAAACACCATCAAAGACATTATTTTTAAGAAACTATATCCAACATTTAAAAAGTGTAAAATTAAAAATCAATACCTGCAGAGTTTAAGGAAAAGGAAACATAATTAAAAACATTATGAAATAGAGAAAATTATAACTTAAATACCAACAACATAATCAGTTTAAAATTTTCATTTGATTTTGCAACTTAATATTAACAAACATCAAGTCAATTATTTTTCACTGTATTTTATAACTTAAAATACCAACAAATAATCAGGTTTAATATTCTTAATTTATTTTGACACTTAAATATTAACAACAATTAAGGTCAATATTTTTTTTACGGGGTATATTTATAACTTAAAACTATACACAATATCTCCCAATAAGAAATTACCATAACAAAAAACCATTTGTAACTGCATTCACCAAATCCAACTCTAATCATTGTACACTTTTAAAACAACACATATCTACTTTTCCAAATTAGATTCATTGACACCTGATTAAAGAAAACATTTCTTTTAAGTCCCGTTTTCTTTTTCTTTTTCTCCCGAGCCGGATCTATTTTCCATTACGTCATAATATCGATCTAATCAAAACTGATGGATTATTATTTTCAATATAGATTTCTATAAAATGGTTCTTTAATCTTAATTTTCTTCATTAGAAGTCTATCCATGGAATTTCCACCCACTCGTTATCTTCGTTTTTTTTTCTTATCTCGAAAGCCATTTTTGAATAAGGCTTTTCCAGCAAAGTTTTAATAATAAAATTAATTTCATTAAATAAAGATAGTTATAATGCACACTCAGTAAAGTAAATAAAATACTAATTTAATTAATAACAAAAATTACTACATTTACAGTTTTAAAAGTTTTAGGAAAAATAAGAGACAATAAAAATAGTCTGGAAAAGTGGCTGTCGATGAGACCATCATCAGCCAATATTCCTTCTTCAACATTTTTGAATTTTTAAAATAACCTTATTAATCTGCATCGTACAAACGATATTAATATACCAATCTTCTCTTTATTTAAAAACGAATTCATCGAACTTATTCAAAAAAAAAAAAAATCAACTAAACTATAAAGAATATTGAAAAAAATTAAAAGCAATCCCTTTTCAAATGGCTGGGAAAACGTTTCAGATTTTGATAAGCGTTCTAACGAAAAATTCTGAGATTTCACTTTAAGTTTCGTTCATTTTGATTTTTTAATTTTTTTATCATCTTTAACACGTATATAAGCTTAAAATTAGTTACATATTAATGTTCATAAAAAATTTTTTATCATTTATTCTAATGATGTAAATCAAAAGATTTTTTTCAACATCAAAAAAAAAAATACTTCCACACATTCTCTTTGAGTTTCGTTCACTTTTCAAATCATAGGGCAAAAGCATCTTGGCTTTCTTTTCATTCAGTAGGGCTCGTTTTCCATGTGTTGTAGTCGCAAAGAAAATTGTTTGGTATATATTGCCTCGTTTTCGTATGTTTTGTAGCTCAGTAGTGAAATTATTTTTTTTTTTTAAATACTAAAGTTCGTACCGTTACTCCAAAAACCGGCTCCTACTCTTGGTAAGAAATAATTTTTATGCATTGCTTGCATTTGGGACCTAACTGTAGTGATAAGCCATTTAAATTATGCTTACAGCACGCCTAGGTTATAATAATAAAAAAATAAAAATAAATGAATAATAATAATAATAATAATAATAATAATAATTAATTAAAATTAAAAATTATAATAAAAAATAATAATAATGATAATATAATAATAATAATTATTATAATATAATATTAAGAAAATGCATTTTTAATAATGGTTTCATATAACATTCAAATAATAGTTTTATCTAAGAATATATATTAATAATAAGATATAATAATATAATTATAAAAATGATTTTGATAATAATTAAAACAATAATTATAATAAAGTTAATAATTATAATAATAATTAGAAAAATAATTTTAATAATGATTATAATAATAATATAAAAAATAATAATTATAATAAATAATAATTATAATAATAATAATAATTATAAAAATAATTTTAATAATAATTATAATAATAATTAAATATAATAATAATAATAATAATAATTAATAATATAATTATAATAATATAATAAATAATATAATAATATAATAATAATAATATAATAATAATAATAATAATAATAATAATATTATAATAATAATAATTTAAATTAATAATATTATAATAACAATTAATAATTAAAATAATCTATATTAATAATCATAATAAATAATATTAATAAAAATAATTATTATAATGATGTTTTTTTTTTGTTTTTTTAGCATCATACGTTTGGCAACACTTAGTTTCAAGAATTGACCTATTACCCTCTTGCAATTTAAATTTTTTTAAAACCTTCGAGTAGCATAATTTTATTGTATATTTTTTTAAGCTGCGCAGTATAATTAGAACCTCCATGTTATCGATATTTATTTTAAGCGCCCGTAGATTTCTTGTGCCTATTTTTTATTTAGATTTTCATTTTTTATTCCTGAATGGTAGATCTGAACATAATTTTATTAGTATATTTATTTATTTATTTGACTTTTGATTTTTGTGCTTATTTTCATATTAGTTTTCATTTTAAACTGCATGGTAGATCTGACCATAATTTTATTGTATATTTTTTTAAGCTGCCCGGTAGATTTTTGTGCTTATTTTCATATTAGTTTTCATTTTAAACTGCATGGTAGATCTGACCATAATTTTATTGTATATTTTTTAGCTGGTCCTGTTTTTTTTTGTTGCTTTTTTCTTATATTTAGTTTTCATTTTAAACTGTAAGGTAGAATGAGCATTAATTTATATTGAAATATTATTTTATTTTAAGCTGCCATCTCTCTTACCTT
>JABUQX010005403.1:12500-21792 GCA_015478945.1 Trachelipus rathkii | reverse complement strand
AGTAACGTGTAAGCAAACCGGGTTTAATCGGTTTTTGTTGGGGTCATTTGTGCTACACTGCGATAAGAAATGCTTACCAGTTTTAGCATCGTATAGTTTTGTGTATAAAGTTATGAACGTCACGATTTCATATAAAGGTTGCTTTTTGTTAACATAACAATTGGAATCAGCTGTTTCATGAAGAACGTGGTTTGTGAAGTAAACAGAGATAAAAAATTAACAAATTGGTTTTATATTACATCCATAATTGATCAACTATTGTGTATGGAGTTTTATCGTATTTGGAAGAAATTAGATGTTTAAAGCTAATTTTATTTGAATGAAACATTCCAGTGCGAATCCAAACGGACCTACAAACACTCGGCCATTTTTGTTTGTTTTACATTTTTTGTAAGAACTTGCTTAATTCGGCAAGCACGGAAAATAGTGAACCTTATAGATGTTAAGCGGGAATGTCTTACGTTGGTGAACATTTTTCTTCGATTCTTGCGCTAGCAGTTTGACAAAAACGAAAACGCAAATTCGAGCTCATTTCTTACGTTTCGTAAGCACAAATGCAAAAGACGATAAACGGCTTAAGATATTGATAAACTAAATCCGATAACACGGAGAAGAAATTTATGAGCCGTTTTCGGTTTGTCATCGCGTTTACGCCGATAAACGAAATGCTTTCCAGTTTTTAGCCCAATTTCGTGCATAAACGGAACGCGATTTAATTCGATAAAAGTTACTTGTTTTACAAACATTTGGATCAGCTGTTTGAGATGGACTACAGGTGGTTTTTTGGAATAGAACATGAAATATTAAAAGAATAACAAATGGGTTTAATTATTACAAATAATTGATTCAACTATTATGTTGGTTAAGTTTTGGATTGTGGCGGGAAATTAGATTTTAAAGCTAATTTCATCTGAATGAAACATTCAAGTCAGCGAAAGCGGACCTAATAGCTTACGGCGCCTGCTTGTTTTGTTTACTTTATTCGCAAAGAGCCGTTGCTAATTCGGGCAAGCAGGACTGAGTAACGCTTCAGGAATTTAAGGGAAATTCCTTAACGTTTGGTGAGCTTTTTCACTGATTTTGCTCTAAGGTTTTGAACAAAAAACGAACAACTGGTAGCATTTCTTACGTTTCGATAAGCAGCACATGCAAAAACCGAAAAACGGCTTTCAAGGATTTTCCTGTTTTCTGCTGCACAGGATTCGAAACTTGTTTCTTAGTGTATTATACTGGCTATCAGGATTGTTTTTTCCTCTGTAGGTCCAGTTTTTGACCGTATAAAAACCTATTATTTTACTTCTACATATACCTCTTCTATTTTAGTTTTATTTAGTGATATACAAACTATTTAGCTACATTATACATATTTTCTTATACGCGGTACGGTATCTTCTATTTATTAGTTTTAGCGGAATTTATATTTTTGTCTCCAAGGGATATAAGGACCAGAATTCACTAAAAAATTTACAATAAGTGTTTTTACTTCTGACTTAAGAGGTCCTAAATTTTTCGTGGCTTGTTGAAAATCAAAATTTAATTATATAAAATATGTATATGAATATATGATAGTATATATATATATATATATGACTAATTATATATATGCATATATTATATATATATATATATATAATATATAATATATTAATATATATACGATATATATGATATATATATATATTATATTATAATATATATATATAAAAACTATATATTATATATATATATATATATATAATATATATATGATTATACGTATATAAATATATATATATTATCTATATAATATATATATATATATATCTATATATTATAATATATTATATAATTATATATTTATATTATATATACGTATATAATATATATATATATATATATATATGATATATATATATATATATATACTATATATATATATATATATATATATATATATAATAATATTTGAGAACCTATATACGTTTATAATATATATATATAAATCATATATATATATATAATATATAATATATATATATATATATATATGTATATATATATATATATATAATATATAATATATATATACTTATATACTATATATATATCTAATATATATACTATATATATATATTATATATATATTATTATGCTTAAAATTATAACCTGTTACTTTTGGGTGGGAATTTATTTCTTTTTGATTGAACTTTCTCGTTTCATTATATAATCTACACTCTAAGTTTTAGTAGAAACGTTATTCAATTGTTTCCCTGTAATATTTAACCAATTGAGCAAGGCGCATATGTATCGCGCAACCTCCTTGATCATATTATTATTATAAAAAACAAGGATAAGTAAGTACTTGTGACCATCGTTCGGAAAAAGTTGTTTTTGTTTATATGCAACTTTTAAATTGTTAAGCATATAACAGTGCAAGTTCTACTTAAATTAGACTATAATCCCAACCTAGTTTATGTTGGGAAATATTTATGTAATACTTTTCTCTAATTGAAATTCCTTAAGTTAAAAATATAGAACAGTGCAATATCGTTCTGAAAGTCAAATTAATTTTTGAAACTACCATCATTAATTGCTCCTATCTTATGATTCAATGCAAAGGATCTCTGTAATTATAATTTATTATTTCGAGGTAGAGCCTGGCCAGGAACTGTTTTGGGTAATAAATTGGTAGGTCCTAAGCATATTAAAGTTGCCGTAATTATTTATAAGGTAAGACACTTTTATATTTCTTTATTAGTGTTAATCAGTTTTATTTTAAATATTATTTCCAAGAAGTATATGTTCAATTTTGTTGAGTTTGGTATTATTTATAACTTAGCAAAGTTAACATATATTTTTTATTTCAAAAATTAATTTTCAACTCAGAAAAAGTTTCTATTTTCGTATCGAAAAATTGCATTACGTATTCATAGTAGAAATATTCATATTTATACTGTGACGTATTGTTCTTAGAAAGATCGATATTTTCAATATCGATAGTGGAGCGATATTGCTTTGTTCGATATTTGTATCGAGTATGTATCGATATATCGATTACATATCGATATTATAAATTATTCTCGAAGGCTGAATGTAAATTTAAGTGTGAATTTTGTTAAATTGAAATGGATTTTAAGCATTTCTAGTGTAAATATATTATAAAAAGTGATAGTGTTAGTAATTGGTGATAGGATAGTTTATAATAATCATATATTAAAGCAAATTTATGCTAAAATTAGAAATTAAGTTTGTTTACAAGTAGTACATGCTGCGAATAGGCTATAGCTATTGAAAATTATAAAGCTGCCTATTTAATGAATTTGGATTTCATTTATTGGTTAAGAAAATTATTAATATTAAGGTATAGTAATTAAATTATGCTACAAATAGTAAATTTTATTATAGGCTAAGTTGATATACCTAATCAAAATTATGGGCTTAACTGATGAAGAAGCTCAAGCTTTAAGCTCTTGTAAAGCTTCTGTTAAAGCTTTGATAAGAAAAAGAGCTATTTCTAAAGCAAAAATTACTAATAATTTAAAAAAGTTAACTGCTTTTGGTAATGAAAATAAATTAACAGAGCCTCTATTTAGAGCTGTAAATACTGATATTGAGAAAGAAGTCTATTCTATTAAAAGTTTGGATGATGAGATTGTCATACTGTTGTCTGATAATAATGTAGATAATTTAGATCCTTCTTATTTTAATTCTGAGCTTGAAGGTCAAGTAGATTACCATTTTGAGTTGTCAGCTGAGTTATTGTCCTTAGAAAAATATTTTCCTAAAGAAATTGTAAAAATAAATGAGAGTGTAAATACTGATAATTTTTTGGATTTAATAAATAAGGTTAATATAAATGATTCTAAACTGCCTCAGTTGCAGTGCGAAGTTTTTGATGGATTGGGAAAGAATAAATTACTTTTTTCCAATTTCCTTAATAAATTTAATAATTTAATCGGTAATAAGAGTAATTTAACCAATTCAGTAAGGCTTACTTATTTAATTAGTTTTTTAAAGGATTATGCTCTTAAAGTAGTAAGCCATCTGTCTATTACAGATGAAAACTATGACATAGCCTTAAGGTTATTAAAGAAAGAATTTCTTGATAGGCCTTTCATAATTAATGAAAATATAAATAATATTTTAGATCTTAAGGTTGATGAAGGCTATGATGAAGGCTTTTTGAAATTGAAAGTGTATATAAATGAACTTAGGTCAATGATTTATGAACTTAAGAGTTATGAAGTAGACTTTTTAGAAGCTGATACACCTGGAAGTCTACTCTTGAGTAATATAATATTTCAAAAATTGCCTAAAGTGTTTAGAAGTGAATTAATACATAAAATTACAAATAATTATCCTACTTTGGTACAAATTTTTGATCATTATAATGAGGTTATTAATACTTTAAGTATTTTGTCCCAAAATAGGAAGGATGTATCAACCAAAGCTAAAGTAAATAAAGTTTTTCAAGCTACTAAATCTCCTAAATCTAGTACTCTTCAAAATTTTAAAACTGTCAATAATAGTAAAGATTCTAAAATGTATGTAAATAATAAAATAAAAACTCAAACTTACAACCCTGCAATTTGTAAGCTATGTCAATTAAAAAATCATCCTCTCTATTTATGTGACAAGTATCCAACAGTGCCTCAGCGTATAAAACGTGCCAAAGAGCTAAACATGTGTCATCATTGTGGAGGTTTGGGTCATGTGCCTGAAAAATGTTATGGTATTAAAAATAAATTAAGATTTAATTGTTTTAAGTGTAAAGCTAATTCCCATATAACAGCTTTTTGTCCCAATGATATCCCAAATGAGCAAAATGAGTCTGTTAGCTCCTTATGTATAAGTTTCCAACAAAATGTGGATAAAGTGTATTTGTTGCCAACAATTTCCTTTCAACTCTTTAAAGGCAACAAAAAGGTTACAGTAAGAGGAGCAATAGATACATGTAGTCAACGCTCTTACATATCTAAAAATGCCATGACAGGTTTAATTAATAATTTTGATAATTTACATGAATTAGAGTACAATATTCAAACTTTCATTGGTGCAAAACAGCGAATTTTTCAGCAACTGTTATTGGGTTTACAATTTAATGATCGGGAAGTTTTTAGCATGCCTTTCCTCATTGACAATGATTTAAATTTAAATTATAGAATTCACGGCATGAATAAAGCGGTTGAAAATTTTAAGAAAAATGGTATTCCTTTAGCTGATTCTTCTTTTTATGACAGTGGAGACCATGATATGTTTGACATAGATTGTTTATTAGGCACAGACATTATTCAATTTCTTCCTTCTTTTAATTTAGTTAATATAATGTCTGGAAGTTGTTTTAAAATTGCAAATAAGTTTATACCTATAGGTAATGTTCAAAATTTTTTAACCAGAAATCAAATCATAGAAGTAAGTAAAGTGAATATGCAATCTCCATTGATAGAAGAGGAGGAGTCTGCTTTAGTAAATGAAACCATTGTAAATTTGATTTTAAATCCTATTAAAAGTTATTTTCACCCTTTTGATAATATTTATGATGATTCTGAAGTAGAACATGGACTTGAATATTTGTTGTCCATGGAGAGTGTTGGTATTCCTACTAAAGAGGATAATGATCTAGCCTCTTATGATGAGATCATGATTAAAAAATTTAGAAATGATATTTCTTTCCAGGATGGCAATTATTATGTCAAACTTCCTTGGATAGAAGAAAAAATTAAAAATGTTGCTTCAAATTTTGATATTTCTTTGAGAGTATTAAATAGAGTCTATTCTTCTCTTAAGCAAAAAGGACTTGTAGAAAGTTATAATAATATTTTTTCTCAATATTTGCAAGATAATATAATTGAAATTGTAAATATTCCTAAATTTAAGAGATGTGATTATATATTTATACCTCACAGACCTATAATAAGAAGTGAGGAGCAGATCACAACTAAGATAAGACCTGTCTTTAATTGCTCTTTTAAAATATCTAAAGACAGCCCTTCCTTGAATCAGGCTTCTTATGCTGGTTTAGATTTAATGAACTCCCTTTTAAAATTACTTTTAGTATTTAGAACTAATAATTATGTTGTCCTTAGTGACATTAAACAAGCCTTTTTGTCTATCAAATTAAGAGACGAATATGACAAAAACAAATTCTGTTTTTTATGGTATCAGAAAGATGAATTAATCTCTTTCAGGTTTAAAACTTTACTGTTCGGTTATACAGCGTCCCCTTTCATTCTCCATTATATAATGAAACATCATGTAGAAAAGTTCCCTGATGATAAGTGTAGGGATATCTTGTCTTCTAATTTTTTTGTAGACAACCTGATTTTTACAGGCAATAATTGCAAAGAATTGGAAAAGTTGTACCATCTTACTTTTGAAAGAATGAACCAGGGTGGGTTTGAACTTCGCTCTTGGAATAGTAATTGTGAGCAGTTGTGTGAGAGTATGAGAATGGATGGTAGGTATGTGGAGCATGAAAATGAGTATGAAAAGGTGCTTGGGTATAAATGCAATTTAAAGAAAGATTCCTTGCATGTGTCGTCAGTAAGTTATAGGAGCTCGTGTAGTACAAAGCGACAGATACTTTCTGAAACTTCCAAGTTGTTTGATCCTTTAGGACTTACAATACCTATTACCGTAAGAGGGAAGTTGTTAATGAGAAGTGTTTGGGAAGCTAAAAAAGAATGGGATGAAAAATTACCTGGGGAAATGTTGACTGAATGGGGTAAACTGAAGGAGGATTTAAATGAATTGAGTAAGATTGAGTTTCCACGTCAAGTTGTGAATGAAAGTGAATCCTATGGTCTGAATATATTTTGTGACAGTTCTGCTAAATGTTATGGGTTTGTTGCATATGGTTCAAGTGAAGGAAAAAATAACCTTTTGTTTGCCAAGGCCAAAGTAACACCTGTTAAAAAGACCTATAGTATTCCAACCTTAGAACTATTAGGAGTCCTTTTAGCTTTAAAATGCATATCCACTATTTTAGACTCTTATTTTAACATCATTTTTGAATATGTAAATATAGGTGTGGACTCACAAGTAGTTCTTAATTGGCTTTTGACAGGTGAAACCAAGGTCAAGGCTAAGTATGTTAATAACAGGTTAAAAGATGTTATCACTTTGTGTGATGACATCAGAAGTAAATATAAACTAAAAATTATTTTTAACTATGTGCAAACTGCTCAAAACCCAGCAGACCTTTTGACCAGGGGTTTAACTTTTAAACAATTTGCGAAAAATTTAAATATGTGGAAACATGGTCCAGAGTGGCTTTGTAAGGATCTGGAGAGGTGGCCAAAATTTCCAATGCTTTCACTTTCTCCAGAATTTAGTAATTTTGCTACATTAAATTTTAATACTAATGTAATTAATAATAAACATAATAATATTGATGAAATATTGGAAATAAATAAATTTAGTAAATTTGAAAAGGTAATAAATATAACTAGTTATTTGTTTATGTTTCTAAGCAAAATTACTAAGGAAGACCCTTGCAAAAAAGCTCTTAAATATTGGATCAAAAAAGTACAAAACTTTTCATATACTAAAGAGATTGCATTTTTAAAATCGGATCAAAAGGGTGCTATACCTAACCTAGTTAATAACTTAAATTTATTTTTGGATGGTGATGACATTTTAAGATCAAAGGGTAGAATATCTAAATGTACATACTTTAATTATGATATCAAAAATCCTATCCTTTTGTCAAGATACCACCACTTCACCACCTTATTAATTTTGAAGGCTCATAAAAAAATGCAGCATTTGGGATTAGATAGTACATTAAATTATATTAGAAACCAAGGTTTCTGGATTCCCAAAGCTCGCATAGCAATAAAAAAGGTCTTAAATCAGTGTATGTTATGCAAAAAAATCAATGTGCGTGCTTTTAAATATCCTAAGTGCACTGACATCCCTAAACATCATATGAATTTAGTAATGCCTTTTAAATTCACAGGCATTGACTTTACTGGTCATATATTTGTGACTAATGAGACTACAGGTAAACTGGACAAGATGTTTATCCTATTATTCACATGTCTTAATGTAAGATCAATTCATTTAGAACTAGTCCCTGACATGGGTGTGACAAATTTTTTACTAGCTTTTCAAAGGTTTTGTAACCTATATACCATCCCAGATTTCCTTTACTCTGATAACGCTAGAACATTCGTGAAAGGGGCAGACATCTTGTCTAGGGCTCTGGGGTCCAATGAATTCAGGGATGAACTCAAAATTAACAATATTAAGCATATTCGTATTCCCAATTATTCAGCTTGGTGGGGGTCTTTTTATGAGCGTCAAATACGGACTTTGAAAGTTTGTATGTATAAAGTTATTGGTAGGAAGAGGTTAAATTATTTCGAACTTTTAACAACTTTGTCTTTTATAAAAAATGCTATTAACAGCAGGCCTCTCACATATAGATCAGAAGCTAGTGATCTTGAAACCATAACTCCTAACTCATTCATTCGTTTGAATTGTAATACTTCTCTTATTTTAAAGGATGCAAATGACGAAGTCTGGAAGGAACCTGACAGGGGTTCTTTAGAAAGCACTCTTGATACTCAAGAGCAATTATTTAATCAGTTTAAACAACTATGGTATGAAGCTTACCTATTAGATCTAAGGGAAGCTATGACTGATATATATCAAATCTCTTGGGAAAATAAAATCAAAGTAAATGATATAGTGCTAATAAAATCCATCTTAAAGCCTCGTCCCTTCTGGATGATGGGTAGAGTTATGGAGGTTGTAATTGGTTATGACAACAAAATAAGAACTGTTAAAGTTAAACAAAGTAATGGACAAATATTATACCATTCAATAAGTAATTTGTATCCATTAGAATTGTCCTTAATAATAGATAAAGTCTCTAATGATAAAGATAAATCAAATAATGGTGATAAAGCAGCTGATGACTCGGAGGCAGTAGTTGGTAGACCTAAACGTCAAGCAGCCCTAAAGTGTGACAAGCTCATTAAGTCCAAACTAGACTCATTAAAATAGTCATTGTAGCCCAAGGCTACAATCTCTCTCTGGGGAGATTGTTAAAATTATAATTAAAAACTTCATATTTATTGTTAAAATATTAATTTATTTATTAACTTTATTATTTTTAAAATAATTATACTTAAATTTTAGTAGAAACGTTATTCAATTGTTTCCCTGTAATATTTAACCAATTGAGCAAGGCGCATATGTATCGCGCAACCTCCTTGATCATATTATTATAAAAAACAAGGATAAGTAAGTACTTGTGACCATCGTTCGGAAAAAGTTGTTTTTGTTTATATGCAACTTTTAAATT
>JABUQX010005403.1:0-10000 GCA_015478945.1 Trachelipus rathkii | reverse complement strand
AACAACAACAACTACAGCTGCAACAAGGCCAAATAGAAGAAATGGTGAGAGAAATGAAAAATGGGACATCCAAAATGGACAGGAAGCAGCTCACAGAAACCATAAGAGAAGAACTGTTTGAAATAGAAGACAAAAGAAAGAGAAAAAACAATCTTGTAATATACAATTTAAAGGAAAATGACATAAACAGGGAACAAAATGAAGCAAATGACAGAGAACATAGCTCTAAAATATTTAAGGAAATAGGAATGACAGAGTTTGAAATTGTTAAGACGGTAAGGCTAGGACGAAATATCCCCCTTCCAATGAAACCAAGACCCCTTTTAGTCGAGATGAAAACTGGGGAGGAAAAGTGGAATATCTTAAAGAAAGCGAAAGCATTAAGGAATAGTCAAAACTACCAGAGAATATACATCAATCCAGACCAGACAAAAAGAGAGAGGGAAGCAGGGAACTTGCTTAGAAAAGAGCTACAAGAAAGAAAACAAAATGGAGAAACCGGACTATATATAAAACAAGGTAAAATATGGGAGGATGGAAATTTTCGGTAGACTTAAATGAAGATGATAGGAAAAATAAAATAGTAAACGACCTTAAGCTAACACTAAATCTGATTAATATCCAAGGACTGACACATACAAAATTAGCTGAAATCGAATTATTAGTAAATAAGGAAAATGATTTAGTATTTTTAGTTGAAACACAATTAACAATAGATAAGTTCTCACTTCGAGATGATTTATGCAATATAACAAGCAATAGAGATGAAGGGGACAAAAAAGGAGGAGGATTAATGGTAATATATAAGAAGAATAAACAGATAGAGGTTGAAAAACTAGGTAACAAACATAGTGATCTTTTATATTTTAGAGTAAAATTTTATGAAGTAGAATATAAATTTGTTTTAGTATATTTTGCAACAGGAAACAGACCAGATGATAAAAAGAGAAATACCAAAATAAGAAAAGAATGTGAAACAATAATACAGAAAGAAAGTAAAAACAATCTTATGATCTTAGGAGACTTTAATGGACATATACCTGGGCTAGGGAATCAACCACTTGATAAACAGGGAGAAATGATTTTGGAGTGGATAGATGAGTATGAACTGAAACTACTAAACACATCTGAAGAATGTGATGGCCTTTACACGTGGCAGAGGAACGACATGAGTAGTGTCATAGATTTTGCTCTGACAAACAATGCTATGAGTAGGCACATCCACCTGATGAAAATAGATGAAGACCGAGATGTATTCGATTTATCAGATCATAATTTAATCCAAATATATCTAAAGAGTAAAGTGAAAAAGCCTAATTACAAAAATGGGAGATGGTGCAATATTAGATATTATAGTACAGAACCAGTTCTGATGACAAGATATCTACAGAACCTAGAAAATAAAATGCATAACAAAAGAGTAGACACGTTGGAAGAGATGAACAGAATCATGAAACAGGCAGCAGATGATACTCTACTAAAAACATACAGGAAAAAAGAAGATAAAACTGGGAAAAAGATAGAAAGACCATGGATGACAGAAGAAATAAGAAAGGAAATAAAAAAAAGAAGAGAAATTAATAGGAAGAGACGAAATGAGGCAGAAGACCATGCCAGGAATATGCTTTGGGACCAGTATAAAGAACAGAAAGCAAAAGTGCAGAAACTTATAACAAAAGAAATAACAAAATATGAGAAAAAACTTACAGATGAAATAAAATCTAATAAAAATAACAAATTATGGGAGAACATAAAGAAGCTTAAAGGAGTAGATAGAACCATAAAGGAGACAAAACTTCATTATGAAAATGGTGAACTAATACCAAAGGATGAAATTGAAAAAGAATTAACCGGATATTGGAAAACCATATACTGTAAACAAGAAAACCGAATGGCAGAAGAATGGGACGATGACTCAAAAGAAGAATACAAAAGACTTAACGAGCAAAGATACCAAAGGATACAAAGTGGGGAACATCAATTTCCAAGACAACTAAGAGAACATATGGACATGGCAATAACAGTAAAAAATTCTGTAACACCCATGAATAAACCAGTAATAACCACAGATAAAGTCAGAAGGTGCTTACAAAAGCTCAAAGGGAAGAAGGCACCAGGTCCAGATGGTCTGAAGCCAGAACTATATAAGGTATTAATGAGAAGTGAACAATGTATACAGGTTCTCACAAATTGTTTCAATAAAGAGCTAACAAAGGAACATAAACCAACATCATGGAAAACATCTATAACAAGTATGATAGAAAAAAAGAGGAACCCAACTGTAAAAGATTTAAGGCCTATTGCACTAACTGATACATCTTACAAACAATTCATGACATTAATTAAAAATGAAATTGAAGAACATATTAAAATATGTGATGAAATAAAGGAAAATCAATCCGGGTTCACAGAAGGTGCAAGAATTGAGGATAATCTTTTTATTTTGCAATACTGCGTGGAAGAATCATACAGAAGACACCTACCATTAATTGTAGTTTCTATTGACTTCAAAAAGGCTTTTGACTCAGTAAGTAGGGAATCACTGATAAAAGTTCTAAAAGAGTACAAGGTTCACCATGAAATAATAAGCGCCATTGCACAAGTATATACAGATGACAAAACCTACATTAAGTTAGGAAGTGAAATAGAAAATGTAGAGATAAAGGTTACTAGCGGAATAAAACAAGGGTGTACAGGGTCTACTACATTATTCAAACTTGTTACTTACAAAATAATTAAGGAACTGGAGAAAGAAAAGGGATTCAACAATGGTTCCATAAAAATAAACAGTCTATTCTTTGCTGATGATGGCCTGATCTTAGCAGAATCAGTAAACGACGCAGCTGCAAACATTAGAACATTACTACAGATAAGTGGGGAATGTGGTCTAGAAATAAACAAAGAGAAGAGCAATGTATTGATTTTTAATATGGATCAACCACCAATAGAAATTGAAGGAATTAAAGTGGTGGACAAAATAAAATACCTAGGCTTATATATAAACAATGAAAAAAATATGTTTAAGGCTCAGAAGATGCATCTCATAAATAAGGCTCACACCTTGGCCAGCCAAACAGGTTCAGTCATTGAGAAGAGCTGCAACAAGCTAATTATAGGGAAAACATACTGGAAAAATGTGGCACTCCCAGCAATTTTATATGGATCCAATGTAATGTGCTTCACAAAGCAAGAAATAGACAAGTTACAAACAATTGAAAACACAGTGTACCGGAAGATACTAGGAGGAACTAGATACACCCCAACTGCAACTCTGAGAGGAGAGATTGGAGCATCATCAATGCAGGGAAGAATAATAACTAACAAGTTAAAATTTATGAAATCAATATCAGAAGGAAAGAAAGAAGTCTTAAAGCACATTCTTGTAAAAATGAAAGCAGAAGGGAAAAAATGGTGGAAGACTGCACTTGGCTACATGGACAAAATTATGATGGACATAGTAGCACTAGAAAGGCTAGACAAGAAGGAGATCTCTGAAAAAGTAAAAGCTTGGGACCTACGTCAATGGAAAGAAGAGATAGAAAGCAAAGATAGTCTACAAATGTACAGAAGATGGAAAATAGGAATTGAAGAAAGCTCAGATTACGACAACTCCTTCTACTCAGTGATACTTTTCAGGGCCAGATCCAATACTTTGAACCTAAAATGGAGAAACAGGTTCTCAAATGGCGAAATTAACTGTGACATATGTGGAGTTGAAGAAGACCTGATACACTTCATTTGTATCTGCCCAGAATATGAAGATCTTAGAAATAACTCCATTGAACTCCAAAGACTACATGCAGAAGACCTAAACGAGGTTGTTGGGAGATGGCTATTTAAACCTCACAACATAGAAGAAGTTAAATACATTTTAGGGAAGATGTGGGGAAGAAGAGAAAAGAGGATGTCTACAACAAATGACAATAATAGGAGATAGCAATATTGAAATTGCAATAAAAATTGAAAATTAATACAAATTTCAAATAATAATAATAATAATAATAATAATAATAATAATAATAATAATAATAATAATAATAATAGAGAAAGGTGCTAATAATAATAATACTAATAATTCTTTTAAGTATAAAACATGAAATTAGAATTAATGGTGGTAGTGATTAGAGCCACTGGTAATATAGAGAAGGTGCTAATAATAATAATACTAATAATTCTTTTAAGTGTAAAACATGTAATTAGAATTAATGGTGATAGTGATTAGAGCCACTGGTAATATAGAGAAAGGTGCTATTATAGTATTACTAAAATAAATAATTTTTCTTAATATTATTGTCTTTATATTAAATGTCCTATGCTACCTCAAATAAATGATATGTCTGTGAATTAGAATAAACATTTATTTTTATATTTTTTATAGAATTTAACAGGAAACTTAGGAAAATGCATGTACTTCTTTTATTCTCATTAGTTGTAAGTTTGTATAACTTTTTTATATTTTTTTTATCTTTATATAATTTAATAGAAATTTCAGAAAAGTATAGTTAGACAGTTAAAATAAATATATCAAATGAACACTCCTAGTCACGTAGGGCCAGTTTATAAATGTATTATTTTATATAGTTTTATTTTATAATGATTTATCCGTATTTTATTCTTAATTTTATTTCATTTTCTTTTCTTTTCTTGTTTTCTATATATAGCTATATATATATATTTACTAAGTTTTCACAAATATGTTTATATCTATTACAATTGTATATAGCCGTATTTAGTATTTTTGAGTATTTTTTACGTATTTTATTTTATTTAAATTTTATTTTATTTTTCTTCTTAAATTTCATTTCATTTTATTTTATCTTGTTTTACTTTATTTTATTTTGTTTTATTTTTGTGTTTCATATGTAAAATATTGGTTTTATTTTATAATGATTTATCCATATTTTATCCTATTTTATTTTAGCTTATTTCATTTTCTTTTATTTTCATTTATTTATTTTCTTGTTTTATATATTTCATATGCATTCATAAATATGTTTGTAATTTATTATATGTATGTATATATTTATTTTACTTTATTTTATTTTATTTTGACTTATTTTTGTTTCATATGTATATTATTTTCATACTGTATATTCATTTACTTATATTTTAATCTATTATATTAATTTTATGATTTAAATACAAAGATTTTCTACATCAAAAATATTTGTTAAGTGGTGCCGATGTTTAAGGCTTTACCACGTCCTTATAATAAATAAATAAAAATTGTGAATAAGTTGAGTTTTAGGCATAATTTATAGATTTTTTTTTTTTTTTTGGATTTTTAATCTGAAAATTATGATTTTCAATTATTCAATATAATTTTGAAACATTAAATTACTATAGTCATTGATGAATAATAAATGAAAATAGATTAATGTCCTTAAAAACTCCAGTGCGTTGAGCTGATGAAATATGCTCTATAATTACATCTTCATTAGCCGACCGTGAATGAATATTGGCCAAATATGCACCTGAATTAACCAACCACTGTATTATTGTAATTAGATCAATTGTTCTATTTTTATTTTGTAAACTTGTAAAGCGTATAAAATTTTAAAATATTTATAATAAGGTTTCTTTCCAGATTAATTTCCGCTTTTCTTAGAACTCTTTATTAATTCCTGGTTTTCCTAAGTTGTTTGCTACAGTAGAATAATTTAAATTACCACATAGTTAATAGGTAATAATAGTGATGCACATTTATGAAACAAGATTTAAAAAAATTAAATTAGACCTTTACAAATATGGCACCTATGCACTTTAGAGAGTCAAAATTTTCAATAGGTATGTTTTTTGGTCAAAAACTATGAATTCTGATAGGATTTTACATGCTAATAATGAGCATAGTAGGCCTAACTGTTTTTGAATCTGATCAATATTTATAAATAAAATCAATAATGTATTAATAGACCATATATATATATATATATATATATATATATATATATATATATATATATATATATTATATATATATATATATATATATTTATATATATATATATAAATATATATATATATATATATTATATATATATATATATATATATATATATATATATTATATAAATTATTTAGGGTCCAGGCCCAGTAACTGATTTTCATCATTATTGCTGAAAATACTATAAATGCATTAAAATTAAGAATAAATGGCAAACAGAACTGCAGAAGTATTAGTAAGGCCTAGTTATATAATTATTTATTGGTAGAGTAAACTTCGTATAATTTATACCAAAGTACTAGTCGAATAACATTCCATTCATGGCTTTCTATGTGGACTACAAAAATATTAATACTAATGTATATATATCTTTACTTCTATATATATAGATAATATATTTATATATATATATCACATATATATATATATAATATATATATATATATATATATATATACTATATATAGTAGTTATATATATATATTAGGATGCTGCCGAATATTCGGTAAGTATTCGGTATTCAGCCTATTCGGCCAAAATACCGGAAATTCGGTATTCGCTTTGCCGAATATTCAGGCCGAATAATTAACTTTATAAAATTAAATACGTCAACATTAAGGGAAAGTTGTTTCAATTTAAATTAAATTTTAGAAACTTATTTTCCAAAAAAATAAAAATATAACCAAATTTTGTATAGCCAATATGGCGAAAATCTTGTCATTTGTCAGATCTATAAGGGGCTTTGACATTTTTCAATATTCTAAAAAAAATAGAATTCATTTAGTGATACGGGAAAATGTAGCTGGTATAAAGGAGAGTGGCTTGCTATCAATTTCATGTTTTATTCACATTTTGCAACTATGCATTCACAATTCAATATTATGTCAGAAGTCGGTTAAAGATAGTTTATTTACTGGCAGAAAAGCATATCCTCTCATTTTCACCATTCAGCAACGGCAGCTGCAAAGCTTAAAACTTTACAGATGCAGCTGAATGTCAAACGGCATAAATTAATCCAAGACGTTTCTACACGCTGGAACAGAGCTTATGATATGCCTAAAAAAGATTGTTTGAACAAAAAGTTTCCCTATCCATATACGCTGGCTGAATGCAATCAGAAAATGTTGACTGATTTTCGCAAAATTATTCCATTTACTTGAGCCATTTGACAACCACTAAAACAAGCATTAAACGTGAAGTAACAGTCGCCCAAGTGATCCCTTCCATTTTAGCAATAAATCTATTTTTAAATAAGGCAATTAAAAGCAAAAAGCTTCAGTGGAATAATTACACTCGTTGAAGAGCTTAAGAAATCAGTAGAAAAAAAGACTTTCTATGTGATAAATCTTTGTGTGTAGCTACTTTCTTAGATCTGCGATTCAAGCTAATTTTTCAACATGAATCAGATGAATCAGTAAAAAATATGGTCGTTGAGGCATGGAAAGAAATGCATGAAAATTTAACTCCTGACTCTTCTGCTGACGATGATTCACGTAGTGGGGAAAGTGAAGCTGAAGGTTCCATTTTCACTTCTTTAATGGATTGTTTTAAAGAAATTGTGGCATCAAAATCGTCATACAGAAAAGAAAGTGAGAGTGAAAAAAGAAAGTCCCATTCTTCTGACGATGTGATTATTGTACATAAAAGTAAAAGGCTACATACGGAATTACATCAAGAAATAAACAAATATATAAGTTTGCCTACTTTGACCAGTGAAGACAATGATATTCCCTTCAATTAGTGGAAAAACACTGGAAATAGTTTTATGAATTTGAAAAAACTAGCAATAAAATACCTTTCAGCTCCACCGTCATCAATCGAAAGTGAAAGAATATTTAGAACAGGAGGAAATATTTATGAAGCCACAAGAAATAGGTTATCCCCTGAAAATGGAGAACTTCTAATGTTCTGTCATTTTAACCTTAGAGCTTATTCAAATGAAGTTTAGTTTAATATCTTTAACTACGAAACTTTTCAATTTTCATTAATTATTTATTTTTAATATGTGAATGGTTTGCTATAGGTAAGATATTATTATTACTTTTTTGTTTTTATTACTTTGTATATAACAAATTTCTTGGACGGTGTTTCGCAATTGATTATTGATGTGCTGATTCCAAAAGTATAATCAGTTTTTGCATATCACATAGGAACCGACCGGGGCCCCGGCCCCGGCCCCGGCCCCGGCCCCGGCCCCGGCCAAAAATCAGGAAAAACCGGAGTTTTCTACCGGGGTTTACTGTAAATTTACACTAAATAATAGTGTTAAATCAAACAAAATAAAAAATATATTTTAATTCCATTACTCCTTTGTTATAAATTGATGCAAAATATATAAAAAATACCTAAATATAATCAATTTTTTTTGGTTATTTACTATGATTTCAAATTAAAATTGAGGCCAAATTATAATTTTTCCAAGTTTTTAACATAAAAATTATTCGAAATTTGATATATCAAACGATTCGGAAAAGGAAATAAATATAATTGTTAAAATATTAATGTATTTATTTAGTTAAAGTAAATTCTTCAAGAAAAAAATATTTTTCGAAATATCTTTTCAAAATTATATATATAAATGAAATATAATATATATATATATATACTATATATATATATATATTATATATATATATATATATGATATATATATATATATATATATTATATATATATATATATTATAATATATATATATATATATTATATATATATATTTTATAGAGAGGAACGCCCTTGGATTCTTTTTAAGTATTATGTTTTACTGTCACTTCATTTTATTACAAAATGTACACAAATTAAAAACATTGTAAAGACACTTTTTTTTATGAAATAAATTTTTAAAAAGGAAAGCTAATTTTCGTCCCGACAGGCGAGACCTCTTCAGGCTTAGGGACTGGATTTCTTTCTTGATCTTCAGTTCAAGTGGGTTTCAGTTGGTCTGCTATTTTCTTCATGGTGTTGTTGAAATATTTTGATGTTTTCAGATATTCATTTTGTAAAAAATCTATCTTAACTTCACCGGGATCTTATTGTAGTTGTTACTATATAAATGCAAAGGATTCCATGATTTTGCGAAGGTTCGTGTGATTGATATTTTCTGATCATCTTTATTTTTTTTATCTTTATTGAGTGGCTTGTTTTACCTTTTTCTCTTTTTACATCTGTTTTTTTGCTTCTTGTGCAGGTCATCTGTATGTTGATTTTTCGCTTTGCAAATCTATGTTTCACTATAAATGTTTATGCAAGTATCAGGGGATAGTGATATATTACAGCTTTGGGAGTTTTTTCTTTTCGTTTTGGGGTTGAGAATGTTTTTTAAGGTGATGCTATTTGATGGAATGAGGGTAATAGTTTTGGTAATGTTTTTTAAGGAGGAGGTGTTGCTATTTTTCGGGGGAAAGGTGCTATAGTACCTCTTTTTTGCTTTGTTAAATGCTTTTGTGATGAAAAACTCAGGATAGTAAAGTGATTTGAAAGTATTGTGGATGTATTTAGTTTCTTGTGCTAGAAGAGGGGGAGAGCATATACGAAAGGCACGGAGAAATAGAGATGACAGAACAGCTAATTTTGTGTTTGGGGAATGATTAGATAGCCAATGTATATAGTTTGGTGTGAATGTTGGTTTTCTATATATAGTAAATTGCAAGTAATTGTTATTCCATGTGATTAAGGTATCGAGGAAGGGGATAGAGTTGTTGGAAAGCATTTCTATCGTATACTGAACTGAAGGATGAATAGAGTTAATATAGTTTAGGACATCATTAGGGTTGGTGTTGTGAGGGAGGGAGACAAAAATGCCATCTACATATCTAATCCATAAACTATTGTTTAATAAAGGGTTTGGTAAAATATGATAAAAATTTCTGTTAGTTCCATATATATGTTACTGAGTATGGGAGACAGTTGGGATCCCAACTCAGGCCGAAAGTTTGTTTGTAATATTTGCCAATAAAATGAAAGAAGTTGTTGTAATGAGAGATTATTGAGCTGTTTTAATATATGAACGGGAGGCCAATCTCTCATACCAACATAACTCTTCATTTTAATGGCAAA
>JABUQX010005402.1:10000-11277 GCA_015478945.1 Trachelipus rathkii | reverse complement strand
GCTTCAGGAGTTTCCACTGTTAACTTGTAACCTTGACGAACATCAAGTTTAATCAAAAGGACCTGTTCCCTATAGAGACTGGTGATTCTTCTCCAGTGTTTGCAAGAGCCATCGCTGTCTTCCTGAGGATAAACTAAAAGCAGCAAAGCAGGATTCGACACTTTCTTGAAGAATGGAATCATAGACCCTCCAAGTCTTCTTAGGCTTCCGCTTCATCTGCGCCACAAAAACCCCAGGTACTTGGAGTCTTCTTGGTGATTACAGATCTTTGAATGCCTCACATTCAAAGTCTCTCGCAACGGGGAGCAGATAACATTGTGGCAGATGTTTTTTCCCCGATATCCTCAGACACAGTAGATAGATGCCTTCGATTAACCTTCTATCGCTCGTGTTCAATCAACATATGAATAATACCACTTTTCAGCTACATCCTCATTATTACCCTTTACAAGATAATTTTCAAGTATGGTGTGATACCTCTTTGGATTTTCCACGACCAATTTTGCCAAAACCTTGTCGTGAGCCGATCTTCAACAATTTTCGTCAGATGTCTCATCCCGGAATTCAGGCTTCTCTTCGTCTTATAAAGACTAGGTATTTCTGGGCTAACATGGAGCGTGACATCAGAATTTTTGTTCGCTCTTGTCAACAGTGCCAACTTTTAAAAATTCAAATCCACCGTAAACTACCTATTGCTCCCATGGAAATGGAAATCCCGTCAGAGAATTTGAAATAGTACATTTCGACATCGTGAGACCATTACCCCATCCTCCTTTACCAATACTTCAGCTCCTGTCTTCAGAAATCTTCTCACTTGCATCGGCAAGAAAACTAAGTGGATTGAAGCGATTCCTCTGGTAAATATGACTTCAAAATCTCTCTCATTTGCCTTCATGCAATGGACACCAAGATTCGGCATACAACCTTATGTAATCTCAGATAGTGAACGAGAGTTTGAAGGAAATGTTTTCATCGAACTTTCAAAATTGATTGGATATCATAGACTTCTTGCCAGCTCTTACCACCCTTCAGCAAATGACTAAATCGAAAGATTTCATTGATCGCTAAAGAGTGTAATCATGGCTCGGAAACAAAACTGGTTACTCTTTCTTTCAGTCATTATGCTAAGTCTTCGTTGCATTCCTGATGAATATGGATTCCCTCCTTTTCAAGCAGTAACTCGAAAAAACACCTCTTTGTCCTTTAGAACTTCTTCAAGTACCTAAAAACAGAGATTCTTACAACTTCATGAGAAAATTTATGGCTCACATGAAACA
>JABUQX010005402.1:2500-5000 GCA_015478945.1 Trachelipus rathkii | reverse complement strand
ATGCATATATATATATATATATATATATAATATATATGTATGTATATATATAATAAATAATAATAATAACTGTATATAATAATAATAATAACATAATATAACCTTATATATATATATATAATATTGCTCTAATAATAACCTTAATATATTAACACTTTCTTATCTTTTATATATATATACTCTATAATATATATAATATATATATATATATCTTTATAACAACATAACCTTAATAATAGCATAACCAATATACTCTAATAACTCTTTGTTGCCATATATGCTGCTGCTATATGCTGCTATATATAATATCATCATCATCATCATCATCATCATCATCATCATCATCATCATCATCATCATCATCATCAACCACCTTTTTTCCCCAAGACTGGGGTAAGGTGCGTAATATGCCAGAAACAAAAGCTAGTAGAAGAAGATTATGACACAAGTCGAAAAGAAAGCCCATTACCTCCCTTTTACACCTATTGGTGGGAACTCGCCGCACAGAAAATCAACGAGGTTCACGGGACCGCGACGGACCCTCGTTATGGATCTAGCCAATGTGGGGGTTCATCCCGCACCCAGCCCAGGTGGGCCACAACCACTGCACCTCATAAAACCCTGCCATTTACTCCTATTATTACTTTTTCTCATAAAACTCACATTTCACTGCCGACATTCTTTTGCTGACTCAATCCACTTTTTCTTCGGTCTCCCAGCCAGTCGATTCCCAACACACTCACCACTATACATCCACTTAACCAACCGACTATCATCCATCCTTTCCACATGACCAAACCATCTAAACATACTTTCATTTATTCTCTCATTTATCCCTTCTTTCATACCATAAACTCTGTAATACGTTCATTCCTCATTTTATCAATTCTTCTCACACCTAATACGCCCCTAAGATTGTCCATCTGAACACATTGTACTTTAGATCTATAACTCTTATTCCAGACCATAGTCTTACTACTATACATTAACACAGGTAACAACTTACCATCATGTAAGACACACTCAAGACTTAATCTCTTTACATCCACCAATGATTAATTGCAAAAGCCTCCTTCCTGCAATTCACAACTTACCTACTACACTCGGCATCACATCCGTTTCCTTTTCGTCCAACATATATATATATCTAAATATTTAAACTCAGTCACTTGTTCCAGCTGCTCACCATCTAGCATAACTTCACACCGAGGACTGTCCTCCTCTCAACCATAACCTTACTCTTATCTACGTCTGTAAAACCCATCCTTTACACACCATGCCAAATCTCTCTACCAATCCTCTCAAACTCCCTTCAGATTCACCACACAAAACCATATTATATATATATATATATATATATATATATATATATATATATATATATATATATATATATATATATATATATATATATATATATATATATATATATATATATATATATATATATATATATATATGTGAGATGGTGATTCATTGGATTTGGAAGTTATATAACAAAACGTTTGAAGGGTATAGTTCCGAGGTATTGGAGAAGGTCAATATTAGTACCTTTATATAAGGGGTAAGGGGGAGGAGAAAAAGGAGTGCGGCTTTGGGGCGTATAGGGTATTAGTTTGTGTGTGTGAGTGTTGTAGGAAGATATATGTTGATATTTTGGTCGAGGGTGCGTCCGAATGAGTGAGAGAACTAATTTGGGGAAGAGACAAAGGTGCGTTTAGAAGTGGTAGAGGATGTGTGGATCAAATCTGTACACATTGAAACAAATGATTGGGATAATGAGGGAGGAGAAGAATAAAATTGTATTTAGGATTTATGGTTTTGCAACAGGTATAATAGGATTATAAGGGAATCTATGGCAGGTGTTAGTGATATAAGGTGTTGTTGGTAAGCTTCTGAATAGAATCAAAAAGTATGTATGACGATAATTGAAGCGTGTGTAAGAATAAAATAGTGGAGTCGAAAGTGATTGTTTCAATATTAATAATAGCGGGGTGAGACAGGGATGTGGTATGTCTCATGGTAATCCAATCTGTATATGGATGAGGTTATGAAAGAATAGGAGGTAGGGGTGACAAGGGTAGAGTTAGAATGATAAAGAATTTATGAGAATGGAAGATTCCCTACCTATTATATGAGGATGATTTGGTTTTGTGTGGTGAATCTGAAGAGAGTTTGAGAGGACTAGTAGAGAGATTTGGTAGGGTGTGTAAAAGAAAGGGTTTAAAAGTAAACGTAGATAAGAGTAAGGTTATGGTTGTGAGTGAGGACAGAACTCAGTGTGAAGTTATGTTAAATGGTGAGCAGCTGGGAAAAAGTGTCTGAATTTAAATATTTAGGATATATGTTGAATGAAAAGGGAGCGGATGATGCAGAGTGTAGTAGGAAAAATTGTGAATGGCACTAAGGGTGGATGGTCCAGTTAAATCGTTGGTGGATGTAAAAGGACTTGAGTGTTGAGTGCGCTAGGGTCTTACATGGTATGTGTTGTTACCCGTGT
>JABUQX010005401.1:57500-61132 GCA_015478945.1 Trachelipus rathkii | reverse complement strand
GTTGTACTTCGTTTCAACAATTTGTGTGGCCAAAAATTGTGGCACTTCGCTCTTGAAAAAATTTCAAATATGACTGACTATTTTTTAAAAACTATCGTTCACTATTTTTTATTCATAGAAAGATTAATTAAATTTGACCATTTATTCGAAATTTATTTAATACTATAGCGTATAATTATTAAAAGCATATAATTGCTTGATTTATTACTTTTCTTCGATTTCTTTCAATTTGAAGAAGATATAATTCTCCACAGTAAGTGACGTCACTGTCGTACGGACTACGGACGCTGAGAAGGTAAAAGCTTTCAAAAGCTTCCCTTCGAGAGTTGATTTAACATACATGTGTGTTTCATTTTTCTAAATTAAATTTGAAATTTTTGAGTAAAATATTTTTAAGAATTTTAATGTTTTTAATGTTTCGTATCTTAAGCGGAAATGAATGTGCTTTTGGAATAGGAAGGAGCTAATTTTTAATGATTTATTGTTGAAAAAGAAAAAGAGTAATTCAGCTGGAAAAGGATGTTTTCCATCTTAAAAGCATCCTTTTGTCCTTTACTTATGATATGAGTCAGATAACTCACTCAGATTACGTTGCTCTCTCTCTCTCTCTCTCTCTCTCTCTCTCTCTCTCTCTCTCTCTCTCTCTCTCTCTCTCTCTCTCTCTCTCTCTCTCTCTCTCTTTCTCTCTAACATCAAAATCGCAACTGACCAACGAATGGTAATCAATACATCGTATTCAATACTATTTGTGATTAACAATCAAATGAAAAATTGATAAAATAGAATGATTAATTGTAAAAATTAATTTAATTATTTAAGATTGAATTATTTCAATTTTTGAAACAATATTTTATTTTCTAGGGAATCATTACTTTCTTGTTTTCATAAACCGCAAGCCTTTGATATTGACTTGTCATTATAGTCATCACAAAATTTCATTTTATGTGATACAGATAAAATCGATTATCTGTTTAAAACGTTACTCTCTCTCTCTCTCTCTCTCTCTCTCTCTCTCTCTCTCTCTCTCTCTCTCTCTCTCTCTCTCTCTCTCTCTCTCTCTCTCTCTCTCTCTCTCTCTCTCTCTCCTGTGAAATTCATATCATTAGTCTCCTTCATTTGCTTAACAAACAATCTTTGTTTCGCAAATACCTCACATTTGGTAAATACCAGCCTAAAACAGATATGTGGCAAGACAATCTACAGACCGAAAAATCCCATAAGACGATCTTACTTATCAGGATAATGTTGACAATAATTATAATTCAGTCATGTGAGCCACAACTTCAAGACATCAAGATAGACACTATTTAACTATTCGCTAAAAGCATATCCATATTTTGTTTTTCTCAAGCAACGCATATCACCCATCTTGATTAGAGCTCAGGGGACACCCTTACTCGAAATATATAACTAAGGATTTTTCTTCATTCTTAGTATATACTTGAAGCTGTAAGGAGTTAAGCTTTAGTCTAACACATAACAGGTTATTTTAAGTCTTTCAAAACCGCTGATTATTATTATTATTATTATTATTATTATTATTATTATTATTATTATTAGATTGGTGTAGTTGTTGTTGTTGTTGTTGTTGTTATTTATTGTTGTTATTTGTTGTTGTTATTTATTTATTTATTTAGTCATTTATTCTTATTTATTTATTTTTTATTTATTCATTTTTTACCACATAGCCTCTTAATCCTGAGGTAGATTTAGTATTGATAAATAGTACTGTTTCATTATTTTTTTTTTATAAATTTTTATTTAGTCTTCATACCATCACGTTTGAAAAAGGATCTATTGTTTATGTCATTAAACATTAATATAAAACACAAAGTCCTTTAGGCATTTAAAAGAATATATATATATATATATATATATATATATATATATATATATATATATATATATATATATATATATATATATATATATATATGCTGAAAATATTAATTTATTTATTCCTTGTAAAAATGTTATATATAATTTAGGTTCCTCATTTGGGAAAATAAACGTTAGGTAAGAAAATTCATATGCTTACTAAAAAGAACTTTCCAATATATATATATATATATATATATATATATATATATATATATATATATATATATATATATATATATATATATATATATATATATATATATATATATACTGCTGCTCTTTGCCTGCTATATACTACTTTTTCCTCCTCGACGCTGTTTTCCCTGCAAATATATATATATATATATATATATATATATATATATATATATATATATATATAACATACCCTATTATATATATATA
Source organism: Trachelipus rathkii (assembly GCA_015478945.1). Classification (NCBI taxonomy): domain Eukaryota; kingdom Metazoa; phylum Arthropoda; class Malacostraca; order Isopoda; family Trachelipodidae; genus Trachelipus; species Trachelipus rathkii. The sequence continues at coordinate 58,846 of JABUQX010005401.1, read as the reverse complement.
TATATAACTTAGCAATATATATACTGCTATTCTTTCTTTGCTCTTACTTATACTTCTTATATGCTATATATATATATATATATTTTTTTTTTTTTTTTTTTTCATTATTTTTTACTAAATTTATTTTCATTTTTATAACATATGTAGAATGTTTTGGCCAGATCCGTATTTCAGTGTATGATTCTTTATGATCCCAATGAAAAAAAATTCTTTCTAAATAATTTGAAAAAAAATCTGAATTGAAGTTAATTTTTTCTTCTGAACCGAATTTAAATTTTGCAGATTTTGGAATGATTGAATGAGTTATTTCTTCAGGTGTCTTGCAGGTCTATCAAGTTCAACCAGAAAATTTTTTTAAAAAGAGAAAACGGAAAAAAAATAAAACAAAAACAAAAAAAAAAACAAAACAAAACCGCTCTCTCTCTCTCTCTCTCTCTCTCTCTCTCTCTCTCTCTCTCTCTCTCTCTCTCTCTCTCTCTCTCTCTCTCTCTCTCTCTCTCTCTCTCTCTCTCTCTCTCTCTCTCTCTCTCTCTCTCTCTCTCTCTCTATATATATATATATATATATATATATATATATCTTTATATATATATATATATATATATATATATATATATATATATATATATATATATATATATATATATATATATATATATATATATATATATATATATATATATATATATATATATATATATATATATATATATATAGAACTATATATATATATCTATCTATCTATCTATCTATCTATCTATCCTATCTATCTATCTATCTATCTATCTATCTATCTATAACATCTATATATATATATATCTATCTATATATATATATATATATATATATATATATATATATATATATATATATATATTCTATATATATACCAATCATATATATACTATATATATTTATTTATATATATATATATACCCTATATTTGGACCAACCATGAACCCATAAAGATGAATCAATGTTCTAAAAGAGTGCATCCATCGGTCGTTATTTTCCGATCCAAAAATCAGAATGAACAGCGTTATCTTCACGTTGCCACAACAACTTCAATGTAACCTTATTGGTAAAGGTGATGATATATATATATATATATATATAATATATATATATATAATATATATATATATATATATATATATTGATATGCTCTGCTAACATATATACTCTCTCCTATGCCTCTCTCTTTCTGTTATATATATATATATATATATATATATATATATATATATATATATATAACCTATATAAAGGTATACTTATTGGTAAAGGTTGATATATATATATATATATATATATATATATATATAGTATGAAAATAGTGAAGCGTG
>JABUQX010005401.1:32500-52500 GCA_015478945.1 Trachelipus rathkii | reverse complement strand
AAGCAAAATAAATGTTATTTAAATATAAAAGTGAAGTAACAAATTAAAATGTTAACTAACGTAAATCTAAAATCCTTAAATAATAAATATATCAATAGAGAGATTCTATCTAGCCAAACCTAAAATATGTTCAAAAATTTTTCCATTTCATTGTATTTGATGTTGATAATTGGCTTGTGCTTTTTTATTAAGAGAGACTCAGCCAGCCTCAATTCAAAGAAATTTCCCGCTCGGTGTAAGATGTCAAAATTAGAAATGTCGAGATTGGGTTTGGGAGTTCCATGTTCGTTCTTCAAGTGTTCAAAGATCTTACTGGGCCTGTATCTATGTTGTGAGACACGGAGTTTGAGAGAATTAGTAGTATACCCAATGTAAGAGGCATTACAGCCATCTTTATTACAGTGAAATTGGTATACTACATATTCACATTCTCCTTAGTCCTACTAGCTCTTTCAGAAAACATAGAAGAGAGTTTCAATGGCTTGTAGTAACATCTAAGTTTTATTTCTTTGGTGTTAGATTTGGACTTGATATGATACTGAATTATTTTCTTTAACCTGATATTTTCATAATTAAATCTATCTATCGTTTGCGATCTGAAAAAGAATGTCAAGCAATCCCTATTATCTTCTGCTTTTTCTTCGACAATTTTCTTATTTATAAAAGTTTTAATGATTTTATCTAGTAGATATTGGGGAAAGTTATTATTATCAAGATTCTGTTTAATTCTTGAGAGCTCTGCGTCAAAAAGTTTCCAGTCAGAGCAAATGCGGTAAGCTCTATGCAGTAAAGTTTTAATTAGGGCGATTTTGTAAGTAAGGGGTAAGTGTGAACTGAAATTAGTATATAAGCCTTTGTCAGTAGGTTTGACGTAAACGCGTGGTGAAAGGGCTCACTTGGATCAAGAGGAGATGTTAACGTCTAAAAAATGGAAGGAGTTATTTTCAGATTTTTCAAAAGTAAAATTTAGGGCACTTAAATTTTGGAGTTCTTTAATAAAGACCTTAACATCTTCATCACGTTTGAAGACCACGAAGATGTCATCAACATATCGTATATATATTCTGGGATTGAAATAATTATTTTTGCTTAATATTAAGTTTTCAATATGCGACATGTAGAAATCAGCGAACGTTGGTTCAAGTGGGGAACCCCATGGAAACACCATCCACCTGAATATATGTTTTTCCATCGACTCCTTTTCAATTCGATGGAAAAATATATATTCAGGTGGATGGTGTTTCCATGGGTTCCGAACTTGGACCAACGTTCGCTGACTTCTACATGTCGCATATTGAAAACTTAATATTAAGCAAAAATGATTATTTCAATCCCAGACTATATATACCAGTGGTGCTCAAACGGTCGATCGCGAGAGGCCTGTGGGTCGATCGCAGAAATATCCCAGTCATTTAAAACATTTTAAAAAAGTGATATTTGGCAATATATTCGGCACCGCATAGGATGGTGGATGTACGATAATTTACTAATTGCACAACTAGAAGAAAAAAATTGTAAGAACATTTCTTCTTTGCTTTTGCAAAAAATCGATGACAAGAGCAGCTATGAAGCCTATGAAGCCGAGCTAAAAAAAATTCTTGAGGAATTTAAAAGGCACTTTGCAGATATAAAAAACATAGAGGGAATTCTGGCATTCATGACTTACCCCTTCGCTTGCCTGGACGTGCAAGAAGGTGCTTCGGAAATTTCAAAGCTATTTGACATGGAGACGGCTACAGTCGAAAACGAAGTTGTAAAGCTAATCTCTGACATTAACCTCAAAGCATATTTATGCTAGTCTGCATTTTCTCAAATGAAAATAATCAAATCTAAATACAATACTCGCCTTACAGATGATCACTTAACTTCGTGCTTGCGCTTAGCAATAAGTAGATACACGCCATCTTTTGCAAAATACGCAGAGGATCACCAATGCCATGCCTCGTCATCCCGACAATAATATTTTTCCTTACTCCGTGTTGTATTTTCTATTCTCTTTAGTAAAAATCCTATGCTCGTAATGTAGTTTGATTTGAAGTGTGACCTTGGTAAATTATTTACCCCGACCTATGGATAAGTAGTTTCTACCTAAGAATGTATACTTAAAATTTTTCTTGGCAAGTGTCGATCACCGATTCTTTAAAAGTTTGTTGGTCGATCTTCATAGGCAAAAGTATGAGCACCACTGATATATACGATATGTTGATGACACCTTCGTGGTCTTCAAACGTGATGAAGATGTTAAGGTCTTTATTGATGAACTCCAAAATTTAAGTGTCCTAAATTTTACTTTTGAAAAATCTGAAAATAACTCCTTCCATTTTTTAGATGTTAACATCTCCTTTGATCCAAGTGGAGCCCTCACCACAAGTATTTACGTCAAACCTACTGACAAAGGCCTATATACTAATTTCAGTTCACACTTACCCCTTACTTACAAAATCGCCCTAATTAAAACTTTACTGTATAGAGCTTACCGCATTTGCTCTGACTGGAAACTTTTTGACGCAGAGCTCTCAAGAATTAAACAGAATCTTGCTAATAATAACTTTCCCAATATCTGATAGATAAAATCATTAAAACTTTTATAAATAAAGAAGAAATTTCTCGAAAAAAAGCAGAAGATAATAGAGACAGCTTGACATTCTTTTTTAGATCGCAAACGATAGATAGATTTAATTATGAAAATATCAGGTTAAAGAAAATAATTCAGTATCATATCAAGTCCAAATCTAACACTAAAGAAATAAAACTTGGATGTTACTACAAGCCATTGAAACTCTCTTCTATGTTTTCTGAAAGAGCAGTAGGACTAAGGAGAATGTGAATCATGTGGTATACCAATTTCACTGTAATAAAGATGGCTGTAATGCCTCTTACATCGGGTATACTACTAATTCTCTCAAACTCCGTGTCTCACAACATAGATACAGGCCCAGTAAGATCTTTGAACACTTGAAGAACGAACATGGAACTCCCAAACCCAATCTCGACATTTCAAATTTTGACATCTTACACCGAGCGGGAAAATTCTTTGAATTGAGGCTGGCTGAGTCTCTCTTAATAAATAAGCACAAGCCAATTATCAACATCAAATACAATGAAATGGAAATTTTTTTGAACATATTTTAGGTTTGGCTAGATAGAATCTCTCTATTGATATATTTATTATTTAAGGATTTTAGATTTACGTTAGTTATAAAACTTAATTTGTTACTTCACATTTATATTTAAATAACATTTATTTTGTTTCATCAATTGTTAAATTAGTCTTGAACTCGTCTCCGATGATGCCTGAAGTGGCCAGGCGAAATATTAGATTAAAGGTTCAAAAAGCGGTTGTTCTATTTTATTCTAGAAAAGTCCTTAAAAAAATCAATCATGAAACGGTTGATACCTTTAGGAATATAATCGAAAATCAAATAATAATAATAATCGAATAATAATAATAATAATAATAATAATAATAATAATAATAGCTTACTAGAAAAAATGGTATAATAATAATAATAATAATAATAATAATAATAATAATAATAGTATAATTATAATTATAATTATAATTATAATAATAAAAATAATAATAATAATTATTATTATTATTATTATTATTATTATTATTATTATTATTATTATTATTATTATTATTATTATTATTATTATTATTATTATTATTATTATTATTATTATTATTATTATTATTATTATTATTATTATTATTATTTTTTATTTTTATTATTATTATCATTATTATTATTATTATTATTATTATGATTATTATTATTATTATTATTATATCCCACACCTTTCTACCGTATTCGTCTGATAGCGGTGTCTATGGCGGTGAACAGAATCGCACCATCATTCATACCAGAGGGTAACTCACCATCTTTTCCGATTCACCAGAAGGGCTCTTCAGGCGTTGCTTGACCGATCGACAAGACACCCTTTGGTCTCTGTCATTCAAACGCCCCTCTTTATGTTGCATGTGAGGAAGCACAGAATTACGTTCTGTTGGGTCCCTTCCTATGAGTGTGTTCCTGGAAACGAACAAGCCGATATTGAGATCAAACACGCAGCTACTCACAGTGTGTCTAATACCCTGTACATTCCTCCTGCTATACGCCTGGGACATTTCCCCTGCTATAGACCATAACAACTCTTTGCGTCAGAGCTATCTCTATGTCTAGCATGTTGAGCAGAAAGGGGATACTCGTGGCGCTTAAACTTCGGAACGTCAAACCCATCATTGGACGGTGGTCATCATCTTGTAGAAAGAGTCGCCTCCTGGAGGATGGTCCTGCCTCGATTACGTCTGGGTCATACCAACCTCACCCATGTATTACTGTAATTATTGCGTGGGGGATCCCCGACCTTCCCTGCGCCATTGTAACTGAATTGCACTTTTACAGTTATATCTTTGTGGTTTCGAAATTCATCTCGGCCCTAGAGCAAGTTCTTCCCTGATATTGCTCACTATACCTCCCCAGCATTGCAGGTCTTCTCACTTTCGTAGTACTACGTTTATGCCATTTCCCTGATGGAACTGAATATCTTATATAGGATTTAACCATTTCAGCACTCTTTATATATCGTTCAGCTACTTGGGACTTCCCCTGTGAGGGTGTATACTGACGCAGTAGCCCTTTCCTGTTTTTATTATTATTGTTGTATTATTCTTATTATTATTATTGTGTGTGTGTGTGTGTGTGTGTGTGTGTGTGTGTGTGTGTGTGTGCATTATTATTATTATTATTATTAATTATTATATTTGTGTGTGTGTTATTTTATTATTATTTTTTTTATTCTTATTATTATTGGCGTATTATTATCACTGGCCAACAAAAAAAATTTTTTGCTGCCAAGGATATTTTATCGAATTTATAGTATATCGGGTGTGCTGATTTCAGAAATGACATTAGTTTTCCAAGATTGGCTCTAGTTCTTGAGATACAGGGTGTTCCAGATATACTTTCTTATACAAATATCTTTTTAATGCATATTTTACAATATCGTTTTATTTCCTTTTAAGGGGCTTACCTTTATATATACTTTTATTTTTTTCTATTTTCAGAACACTATGAGTACTTCACGAAGAGCCTGTTTGAATAACCCCAATGTATTCTGCTACATCTGTGGTGAATATTGCCAGGAGAACCAAAGAAGAAATATTACTAACTTTGTGAAGCAAGCATATCTGGCATACTTTGGAATGAAACTCGGAGACCAAGATAAGTCTTGGGCTCCCCATATGGTCTGTAAAACGTGTGTGCCAGAAGTTATCTACACGTCAGTGGAAATGGACGAAAGAAAAAGATTTTAAGAATTTGCGGTGTGCCCTATGGTATGGCGGGAGCCAAAGGATCACCACAGTGGCTGTTATTTTTGTTTGGTTAATGTGAAGGTATCAATCTTCACAAGAAACGTAATTTTGAGTTTGGAATCAGCAAGGCGACCTGTACCACACTCCGACGATGTCCCCATCACAGTGTTCACTACACTCCCAGACCTAGCATTGTCTGATGAAGAAGATATCCAGGATTTGGTGTGCACACGTGCAGATAGTACTTCTACACAGCAACAGTTCTCCCAGGAAGAGATCAATGATTTAGTACGAGAGTTAAGTCTCTCCAATCAAGATTCTGAGCTTTTAGCATCTAGACTAAGTGAAAAGAACTGTCTCAAGGCCGAATGTAAAATAACTTTTTTTCGGACAAGAGAGGTAGTACTTCTTCCATATTTCATTGAAGAAGAAGACCTAGTATACTGTAGGAACATCCCTGGACTCCTTCTCCAAATGGGGTTTTACCTAAATACCGACCAGAAGATTGGCGATTGTTTATGGATAGTTCAACGAGAAGCTTGAAGTGTGTTTTATTGAACAATGGCAATAGTTATGCATCGATTCCAATAGGTCACTCAACAAAACTGAAAGAGGAATATGAAAATATAAGAATGATCTTGCAAGCTTAGATATAATGAACACCAGTGGTCTATATGCCGTTGATTTGAAGATGGTCAACATCTTACTTAGGGGCAGCAAAGCGGATATACTAAGTACTCTTGTTTCAAATGCTTGTGGGATAGTAGGGCTAAAGAAGACCACTGGGAAAAAGTTGTATGACCTGCTAGAGAAAATATGGCTGTAGGTGCATCAAATATTCAAATATCATTAACGAACCACTGGTTGACAGGGGAAAAATTATTTTCCCACCACTCCACATCAAACAAGGACTGATGAAGCAATTTGTTAGGGCCCTAGACAAAGATGGTGAATGTTTCAAATATATTTGCAGATTTTTTCCAGGGTTGAGTATGGAGAAACTCAAAGCTGGAATCTTTAGCGGGGCCCTCAAATTCGCCAAATCATCAAGGATGACAATTTCATAAATTCCATGACTGATATTGAAACATCTGCCTGGAAAAGTTTTGTCTTGGTTGTTCAGAACTTTTTGGGCAACCATTAATCTGCCAACTATGTAGAACTCGTACAGAAAATGCTTTCAGACTTAAAAATTTGAATGCTAATATGAGCATAAAAGTTCACTTTCTACATAGTCACTTACGGTTTCCGGATAATCTAGGATGTTATAGTGAGGAACAAGGGGAGAGGTTCCATCAAGATATCAAGGTGATGGAAGAAAGATACCAAGGAAGATGGGATACACACATGATGGCAGACTATTGTTGGAGCCTTCAACGTGATTGTCCACATTCTGCACACAGAAGACAATCATATAGACAGCGATTTGTAATACATTAATTGTGATTTCATTGTACTGAATTGAATGTTTTGACCTATTAGCATTTTATTTATTTACTCATTAACAATTTGATATATATCTTTCGTGTTTTTTATTGTGAATTACGTTTCAAACCTAACATAAATTGTTGTTATAAATGTATTTTTGTGACCACCCTGTATCTCAAAAACTAGAGCCAATCTAGGAAAACGGAGGTCATTTTCGGAATCAGGGCAACAAGTTACCTATAAAATGACCTTCAAATGTTTTGCCACAAAATCTTTGTTGGCCAGTGTTATTATTATTATTATTATTATTATTATTATTATTATTATTATTATTATTATTATTATTATTATTATTATTATTATTATTATTATTATTATTATTATCATTATTATTATCATTATTATTATCATTATCATTATCATTATCATTATCATTATCATTATCTATCATTATCATTATCATTATGACTGTGTGTTTGTTCATGTGTAAAATCATTATCATTATCATTATCATTATTATTATTATTATTATTATTATTATTATTATTATTATTATTATTATTATTATTATTATTATTAGTAGTAGTAGTATGTTTGTTTGTTTGTTTGTTGTTCCTACAACTATGCATTGGTTCTCTTTGTTTCTCCCTTCACATCCGTTTCCGAAATCTACCTTTTATTCCATTAATTAATTTGTAACTTTTAAGAATTCTATTTTTGTTTAAGATTGTTTTGTTTTTGATATTTGTTAATGTTTATTTATTATACTTTTAGTTTTTTCACCTGAAGATGGAAATAGTTAGAGTTTCCGAAACGTTGTGTTATTTTGATTAAATTTTCATGTGGAGTGCTCTGGTATTCTTTTCCTGATTAAGTTAAAATTCCCATCTCATAGAAGTTGGATCAAACTCTATATATCTTATATATATATATATATATATATATATATATATATATATATATATTATATATATATATATATATATATATATATATATATATATATATATATATAATGGAATACATAGTCAATATTTCAAAACTGGCTCAAAGCTAAGCCGTGATGAGATTAGATAAATGACTCGTTTGAATATTTAGCTATCCATATATCTGTAGTAAATAATATCTGATCAGCCTTAGATAACTTCTCGAATACTGATGATCTCAATTTACTGTATGAAGTTGGTAACATCATCTCTCTACAAAAAAATATTTTCTACTAGAAATAAGATATTTTGGTTGAAGATGGGCAACAAGTTCTATAAGTCCCTGCTCTTCAGTGATTGTGAATGGCTGGTTACTCATTGCAATAAAATTCATTATTTCTGATAAATTGCCTGTGCTTCGACATATCAAGGAGCAATCGGTGAAGAATTTACCCCACGACTCACTTGTTTCACGGCTTGAATCTTTCGTTATTTTGGGGTGTCCAGTGTTCTAGAAAATACAGGATTCTCCCTTTTATTATCCAAATTTTTGACTTCCAGATATTCTCTTCGGTGATGATTTTCCATATGTTTATGAAGTGGCGTTGTATTAAATGTTTTTGGTGAACTACCTCGTTTTATTTTTGTGGCATATTTTACACTCTATTAAAGATTTTATAACATTATTAATAATAAAAATATCTTTTACGAATGATGGCATTTTAAAACAATTTTGTGAGGTTATTATTATGACAAATCTATAATCAATTAATGAATAAAATCTTTATCAAAATATAATAAAAAAAAAATAAAAAATATATATATATATATATATATATATATATATATATATATATATATATATATATATATATATATATATATATATATATATATATATATATATATATATATATATATATATATATATATATATATATATATATATATATATATATATTTTTTTTTTTTACAGTTGTCACCACCACTCACGGGCAGAGCCCTATTCAAGGAGGGTGTTACACGCCTCAGAATCGAACTACTAACGCAAATTACGCAGATGAGCGCAGACGCAGGCCTTGAAGTGGGAGAGATTAAATTCAGCAGGAAACACAGAAGATGGAAGAGAATTCCACAGAACAGAGGTGGCAGGAAAGAAGGAAGCACCACAGCGAACTAGTCTGGAGTTACCAATATCAACACAAAACTCATGTGCAGATACAGCACCTCTTGTGCTACGAGTGCGACGTAAGGTGGTGGTACGTGGGTGATAAGTTCCATCGAGTACCTGCTGCTGCGGTACTACAGAAAGAATAAAGCACCAACATCGCCTGGCAAAGATAGAGAACTGGAAAGTATGGGACAATTTATAAGCCTTTTGGCCTTTGACTCGACCCTATCTAAAAGCCAGGTGAAACCAGAGCCCCAGATATGAGAAGAGTACTCCATCAAGGGCGGATGAGGCCTTGTATAGCTGGAGCAACTGAGAAGAGGAAGAAAAATAGTCACTCAGTCTAAACGGAACTTCCCAGCTTCTTTAAGGCGCCTAGCAACCATTGTGATGTGAGGTTTCCAAGACATTTTTTTGTTTATGTTAAGGCCAAGGATGTTTATATTGTCAACAGGAGAGACGAGAGAACCGTCGAAAGAGATAGGAAAGTTGGAGGGTGTCTTAGAGAGGAGATTTGTAGAAGTTGAATTTTTAAAGGGGGTGAATTTCACAAAGGTTCAGACTGACCCCACGGAAATTCTATCAGATCATGAGAATAGAATCAGGAAAGATTAAGACGAGAGGCAATTCTAGAGAAGTAAAAAGAAGGAGCAGAATTGAAATGTGTTAAGCAGAATGAAGTGTCAAGTCATCAGCATATGAGTGAATAGAGTTAGATGTTGCAGGTGAGAAGATCATTAATGAAAAGTAGGAATAAAGTAGGAGATAAGACAGAACCCTGAGGAACACCACTATTGACAGAAAAGGAAGAAGAAGTCGCCCCATCAACAACAGCCGATATTGAGCGATTTGAAAGAAAACTAGACATAAGTAAGCAAAGAGAAGGAGGAAACCCAAAGGAGGGGAGCTTGGAGAGCAGTGACGCGTGCCATACCCGGTCAAATGCTTTGGATATGTCAAGCGCCACCACGCAAGTCTCCCCGTAGTTCCTAAGGGCGAAAACCATAAATCAGTAAGATAAGAAAGTATATCGCCAGTAGACCTCGAGCGCCAGCCGTACTGGCGATCGGAAAAGTGAATGAGATTCCAGATGATCCTGGAAAAGAGTTGTGAAGAGTTTCAAAGATCTTAGATAGAATACAAGAAAGAGCTATAGGGCGATAGTTAGAAGGATCAGAGCGGCTTCCTTTTTTCGGAATAGGTTGGACATGTGCGTGCTTCCAACACTGAGGGAAAGTGTTAGTATTGAGACATAGAGAATATAGTTGAACGAGGGGCGGGGATAGCACAGAAGCACACTCCCTCAAAACTCGGGGAGAACGACATCCGGTCCACCCGCCTTCCCTAACGTTCGTAGATTTCAGGAGCCATGCGATTGAATGTAATCACAGGCAAAGGCATAGGACACCTGAGAGGAGAAGGAGGAGGAGGAGGAATGCCAGAATCGTCCAGGGTTGAGTTAGAGGAAAATAGAGGCCGATTGGCCTTTTCGATTTGGAGAATTAGCAGAACCACCAGAGGCGAATAAGGGAGGAAGACAGATTTACAGAAGTTGTTAGAGATGTTTTTGGCAAGAGGCCAGAAAGATTTGTCAGTAGGAGAACCAAGGAGGTTAGCGCACTTTCGTTTGATGAAAGCCCGCTTTGCTGTCGAAGGGTATCCCTGCAACGATTTCTAGCTAAGGAGATGAAAATTAGCAAAAGTGATAGGAGAACGAGAATTTTTCCACTCCCGATACGCACTGTCTCTAGCCTGAATGGCCAGAGAACAAGCACGATCGAACCATGGATTATGAGGAGAGAAAGATTTAGTCGAAGAAGGAATGAACCTGCTCATCCCATCAACGATTACAGCTCCTACCTTATCGGCAGAAGTCGAAGCGTCACGAAACAAAGCAGTCATTCCAATTATAGTTAGCGAGAAGCAACGCAATGCCCCCCAATCGGCCCGATCAAAGTGCCAGAAAAAACGAGTAGGGCAGGATGGAGCTGTTGGAGAGAAAGTATTAAAATTAAGAGATATAAGGTTGTGGTCAGATTTACCAATAGGAGCGAAAGTGGTGTATTTTAAGAGAGAAGGACTAGTGGTGAAACATAGGTCAAGTTGTGTTCAAGAATTGGTTAGGACGATCCGGAATGTGTGTGGGTTCTTTAATTAGTTGCTCCAGATCGTTGAGAATGCTGAACGATTCGGCCTCCTCCCCACCTAAATCGGTATGAGAGGACCCCAACCATTCAGTGTTATGTGAAAAGTCTGTTCTGTTAGGAGAACAGTAGCAGAAGCACAAGATTATTGTAGTAGAAGGAAGAAAGATTTTAAGCCACAGAACATCGAAGTTAGGAGATTCAAGATTCTGAGACATTTGTGTTACCGGGAGTGTTTTATGTTTACGCAGGCACGCACTCCACCCTTCAGACGGAAATTATGAAATAAGTTATAGTTGGATATATTAAACGAGTTAGAGGATGAATTCTTAGCCATCTGGGTCTCAGACAAAAGCAAAAGATTAGGGTTAGAGTTAGAGAGGTGGTATTCCACGGATGCAAAGTTAGAGTGCAAGCCACGGATGTTGGTGAAGTCAAATGAAAGCCCGCGCCTGCGCAAATCCGCCATCATACACGCACACACAGTCACAACAACAAAAAAGAGCAACAGACAGAAACAAACAGACAAAACCCAAAAGAGAAACGAGGATAAAGTTATTCGTAAGCTAAAACCTAAATTTAAAACCTGGAAATTTAAAAATACGCTAAAACCTATATTTACAGTAAATATCTAAAATATGAATAATCCAGAAAGTTCAAAAAACAGCTCACTACTCTCACACTCTTTCTTATAATGTATCCTCGATACAAAAAAGAAAAAAAATACCATTGATCAACTAAAAAAGTGAAGCTAAAAACTGTATAAATTATAATAACGGATATTCAAATACGTAAACGTCAAAAAACTAAGTTAAAAAGAAGTCGAGGAAAAAAACAAAAATAAAAAAAACATAACCTAGTACTAGCTAAACTACGTATTGCTTTCAACTGCCAATCCTAAAAACTAACTATAAGTATCTAACATAACTAAAAAAGCTTCAAATTCAAAAATTAAAAACGAATAACTTATCTTTATAAGGTTACATCAGATTCTTCACATATTAAAACCATAATAGTTAAAACCACTTAAAACAGGGCATTACTATATATATATATATATATATATATATATATATATATATATATATATTATGTCTCTTATATATATATATATATATATATATATATATACTATATATATATATATATATATATATATATATATATATATATTTCAGTTTAAATTTGATTTATTTACCTAAAGTTTGTAAAGCATAATTATGAATGTAAATGTCACGTACATTTTTTTTTAACTAATGAATACCATAGGGTGGTATACATGATGCCGTGGATGCATGGCAGACCCGCGCACTCATTAACCTTTACCAATTGCATAAGAAATTAATATTAATTCTTCATTTTTTATGTTTTAATTTACAAAAAATAAGTAAAAAATAAAATTTATCAAAATTAGTTCATTACTTTAACTTTCGTTGTGTGTCATACGTTCTAGAATTTAACATTTATTTCTATATTTATAATTTTTTCACTTTGCATTGTTAAAAAAAAAACGTGCATCTGGCAACATGCGCGCTGCTGTACATTTCGTTCGATAACGTAGGTTTTTAAAAAAAAATGACTTAAGTTTAACTGGAAGCAGATAACCCGCATGAGCCTTTTTTTTTACTCAATTTATTTTCATTTTTATAGTAAATTTAGAATTGTTTGCCATATCAGCCTTTTGATGTATGATTCATCATGATTCGGCTTAAATTTTTTTATTCCTAAATGATTTTTTATTAAAGGTCGGAAATTAGGATAACTTTTTCTACTAAGCCAATTTTAAATTTTAATCCAGATTTGAAAATGATTGGGTGAGTTCTTTCTTACGGGTTGTTAATTTTTCGAATTTCGACAAGAAATAAATGAAAAAAAAAACGAAAAAGTTTTTTTTTTCTTGGAAGGGAGTCATTTTTTCCAAAAATAAATAATTAAAAACTTAAAAAATCGAAAAACCGGTCATATATATATATATATATATATATATATATATATATATATATATATATATATATATATACACCTTAAATATATATATATATAGATATATATATATATATCTAGCTATATATATATATATATATATACAGTAGTAGTCCCTCGCAATAACGGCGTAATTGGGACCGGACCCTCGCCGTTAAGTGAAAAACGCCGGTAAGCGAATTAAGCCATTTTTTGTGCCTCACGAGTGCCTGCACGCAAATCTACGTGCTAATATATATTAAGTGTGCAATACACTAACTATAAAACAATGATAGAAAGGGAAATTTACACATTGTTTACCTTTAAATATATATATTTAGTACGTACAATACATGATTCACAATTGAAAAAGATATAGAAATATAAAATTTTAAATACAAATATTTTTATTTTGAGGATGCCACTTCTTCGTCCGATCGTACAATGGATGGCTAATCTTCAACATCTGAATCTAAAACAACCGCCTTCGCTTTGCAGACGGTGATAGTGATGTAGTTGGTGTAGAATCTGAGATTGATGGCAGGCCAGACGTTTCTGTGGTAGGTTGCGATGGTGCTCTATTGAAGAATGACAACAAAGAACTTTGTCTCATAGAGTGCCTCTTCTTCTCGAGTAGAAGTTGCTTATAACATGCAATGGCATTTGTTATGGCAGTATTAACTTTTGACAATCTTTCAAAGTTTGACAATAAATTTATTATTCAGTATAAAGTTTGGAAAATTGCGAGATAGATGCAGAACTCTGCAAAGCAGTTTGACGATAGCGTCTATTCGTTCGTTTCCTTCCGCACAACACTGAGTAGTTAAGAGCGCCGTTATTGCGAAACGCCGTTAAGCGAGTAGCCGTTATTGCGAGGTGCTACTGTATATATATATTCAGAACAAGTTAGTACTAGTCTCGTTTTGCTACTAGATTATTTTTCCCTCTATTGGTAACTATCTTTAATCGTCGACAACAAGTCTTAAAGATTTCGAAGTCTCTCTGGGCTTTATTATTATTATTATTATTATTATTATTATTATTATTATTATTATTATTATTATTATTATTATTATTATTATTATTATTATTATTATTATTATTATTATTATTATTATTATTTTTATTAAATATTACGATTTTCATTTTCATATTCTCTGATATAAATTTTATTATCTTCGTAAGGAAACAACGTAATCTTATCCACATAAAATGCTATAAATATTATTTTAAAACACTGAAACAATAAAAAATCATTTCCTTTTTTCTCAAACCTAAAACATTTTTTTATTTTAATTTCGGTCTGAAATTCTATTCCTAATTTCTTCAAGAATATCTTTGATCCTAAATATCTTCTAAAGTATTTTAGAACTAATGTCCTTCAGCATCTTTTCTCCTCCTCTATTTTAATCCATATCTTTATATATTTTCTTTCCCCTCAGATTTAGTGAGATTGAAATTTTAATTTATTTGTCAAGGATAGATATTCAGATATAACTTATTTTTAAAATCAAACATTTCCTAGAATTTAATTTCAATACCAAAGTACTCATAAAATTTAATTTCACGGTTAGTTTATTAGAGATTTTCGCTTTCCTGATGTATCACAGGTTGTCGAAACACTTTACTATCCAATTACAAAACTTTCTCATTCAAATACTTTTCAAATTATTCCCCCTTAGGCCTTAATAACGTAAAACGTACAATACATCTTTCCGCTTTTCCAGTCAAGCCTATTATCCTACTTTTAAGTAATAAACTTACTTTATCTTAAGTTTTAAACTACTACAGCAGTTTCTACTTTACCAACAAATTTTTAACTCTTACTTTACTTTTGTTATTTTCCTTCTAACATACTTTCATTCTCTTTCGAGTTTCCTAAAAAACATAAACATTTTATTACTGGTCTTTATTATGAATATATTTTGCATTAATATTGTGATTAAAAAAACTACATTAATTTTTAATGGTGCTATATATATATATATATATATATATATATATATATATATATATATATATATATATATAACTTATATATATATACTCTCTCTGCTCTCTATATACTCTCGGTTTTTTACTAGGTCCTGCTGCTATATATATATATATATATATATATATAATATATATATATAAACCAGTTTCTAGTGGAGTATTGATATGTCTAATATAAGAAGAATGGATATTTGCGAAACAGTCGGAACTATCGAAGGCTTACTTTCTTCGCAAAGATCTAGGGCGACAGGGCTAGCAACCCTGTCCTTTACTTTTATTCTTGCAACCCGGTCCTTTACTTTTATGCTTGTAGAACTCTTGGACCAGTATTGGAATTTTATGCCCTAGAGGCACGATCTTTTGAAGAGCTCTGCATGGGAGAACGAGTTTTGAGGCCAAATGGAAGAAGATGCTAGTTCCACTGAAAGGGTGAAACTCTACCTGAGTGTATAGCTCAAGGACTAGCAACGGAAACCATTGCGCAGAGAAACGTCTTTCTAGAATGCTCTAGGAGCAAGAGTTTCTGGGCCAGAAGGAAGAAAATGCTGGTCCAACTGACAGGGCGAAAGCCCTACATGGAAGATGGTAACATGAAATAAAAAAATAAATAAATATATATATATATATATATATATATATATATATATATATATTTATATATATATATATATATATATATATAGTTTTAATAACTTTAACATATTTTTTATACTTGCTGCTACCTTCTCTATGACCATATCTTATTATTAACCTTATATATATATATATATATATATGTATATATATATATATATATATATATATATATTATATATATATATATATATATATATATATATATACTATATTTCCTTACAAGTTTCATGACGCAGATAAATGTTTTTTTTTTTTAAGTTTTTTTTTTAATATATTGTTATTATATGATACAATAAAGTTGAGTGCTGATGAGCAGGATCAAAAATTTTTAAATACAAAATAAAAAATTAATTATTAATATCTGTACTTTTTTACGCATCGTACGTTTGGCAGCGTCCGGGACACATCGACGCCTCGTGATATTTTCTGTAGTGCAAAAATCTTACCCGAAAACAAGAGAGAGACTATTACGGCAAAGTAGATCCATGTAGGTTAGGTCGAAATTTATTGCATCGTCGATTCATATAGGTTAGGCTGTGTTTTACTGCATCGTCGATCCATATAGGTTTGGTTGCGGTTTACTGCCCTCTATGTTCAAGTTATAATATGTTTTGTTATGTATACACAAAATCTATGTATGAAAAAAAAATAATACGGAACGTATTTTACCCCGAAACAGTATTTTTTATCCTACCTTAAATTCTATCACGTTTTAGACTAAAATGAGTTTCCTTTCTCAAGGAATATGAACGTTTTTGCTTACTTTATTATTAAATTTTTAATATTTTCAAATTTCGTATCTTTCTCACCAGCATCTTAATTAATTGCTAGGTCAGCCTCTAGAATAGCCACAATCCATATCTCAAAAACTACAACAGCTACCGGGAAAAGAAATACATTGCTGGAATGCTGGTAAAATTTTAGTGTGGAAAATGTTAAAAAAAAAAAAATCTCAAAAACTACAATAGCTACAGGGAAAAGAAATACATTTTTGGAATCCTGGTAAAATTTTAGTTAGGAATATGTAAAAAAAAAAATTATTGTTAATAATTATAGTAATATGAGTAGAAAGCCTATTTAGAGACTTTTTATACGTTACTCGTTAAAATAAATAGACTTTCTAGTAAATTTTTTTTTAAAAGAATACCCAAGGGTATACCACACCGATGGCAAGAGTCGGGTCTCTCGGCCTTCGGGGAACTACGGGGTAGGACTATTTTTCCCCCTCCGGGGAGGGTCTCCGGAACCCCCGCTTTTGGTATTTGGGTGTCGCGGGGGTTCCCCCGCCCCTCCCTGTATGGAAAACTTTCCTGGCGAATTTCCTACTCTGCTCAGATTTACATTTGCCGTGTATTATAATTTTACAAATAATATATATATATATATACTTATATATATATATATATATATATATACTTTCACTTACTCCTTACTTATATATATATATATATATATACCTATATATATACTAGCTTACACAATCTGCAATAAAATTTAACAAAATTTTACGGGGTACTAGTGTTTTCCCTACAGAACTCCAACAGAGGAAAATTGTGAATTCCGGGAAACCAAAATTTTACAAGATTTCAAAAATGTATTTCTTTTTCCTGTAGCTATTGTAGTTTTTGGGAGATCATGTTTTTCTCCTCATAATTTTACCAGGATTCCAACAATGTATTACTTTTCCCTGTAGCTATTGTAGTTTTTGAGATATGAATTGTGGCTGCACCCAGAAACTGGCCTAATTGCAACTTCAACAAACATTGGGTGAAAAAAGTAAAAAAAAAAAAGTTTATCGAGCCCATTAAACTCATAAGGTCATCTATATAACCTTACATATACTTTATATATATATAATATATATATATATATATACATACATATATATATATATATATATATATATAATATATATATATATATATATATATATATATATATACTCTTCTTTATATATATATATATATATATATATTAGTGATAGGACGATTTTTCAGCCGATGCCGATTCCGATACCCGATACCAGTCAAAGATGCCGATTTCGGATTCGATTCCG
The DNA here is from genome assembly GCA_015478945.1 of Trachelipus rathkii. NCBI lineage: Eukaryota > Metazoa > Arthropoda > Malacostraca > Isopoda > Trachelipodidae > Trachelipus > Trachelipus rathkii. The sequence continues at coordinate 34,859 of JABUQX010005401.1, read as the reverse complement.
ATTCGATTCGATTCCAATTCTTTATATATATATATATATATATATATATATATATATATATATATACTTATATATATATATATATATATATATATATATACTGCTAATATACTTTATCTTCTTCTTTATACTATGTTATATATATATATATATATATATATATATATATAGCATAATATATATAACATACCTTTATATATATATAACTATCTTTATATATATATATATATATATACATAACATATATATATATATATATATATATATATACCTAATTTTACGCAGCTAATTTTAGATATTTAAAACCTTATAAGTTTAATGTTTTAGAATTCTCTTATATTTTATCTTTACTAAAGTAATTAGTTAATTACCTTTTATTTATTTAACCCACGGAAAAATAGCAGTATTTAAAAATTTTTACTAAATGAACAATTTTGAAGCGCCATTTTTGTTTAAAAAAATTCGCTCTTTGAATTTTTAAAAGTAAGATCTTGAAGCAAAATTATCATTATTATTTGCAGTCAAAAGCATGACTTTTAAATTGTAGTGCAAAAACATTAACATTTCTCCGTTTCTGGTACGTCGATTTTTGGGAGAATAGGAATTGATCCTCCAATTCTGGCTTTCACTTTCCACGGAAAAGGGGCGAGCTTAAATATTTTCTAACAAGGACACCCAAATGCTGAAAGGTACTTTTATTCATTCGATGACCACCATTGTAAGGGACTCTGAATTTTTAATAAGTTTCATATATTTATTAATGGCTGATTTCTACTTTTATAACATCTTCAACTTTTTCAATATATGTGTGTCTTTTCTCCTTTTCAAAAGGCATTATTGACTGCCATTAAAAGTCCGAATATGCGTGAATTTCGAAAAACAGCTTTCAAAACTGAAATTAAAACTATTATCTTCATATCACCTTTTTCGGCCTATTCTGTTGATAAATGAGAAGAATCTGAAGATTGTTTTAAAGTAGTGGAAACTGTTTTCTTTTCCTTTATACAACATATATCTTCACACATTTAAGAATATCTTCCACTTTTTTTTTTTTATTCTTCCTGAACGAATGTAGTTTTAAAACGTGGATCAAGATAGGTAGCAGCTCAAGATTCTTATCAGTAAAGGAAATGCTGAATCTATTTTTTACTGAATTTTCCAATCTGATATTGTAGACCCAAGTCCCTCAAATAGTCCTTTTTTCTGACCCTTTTCAGAAAAACTGCAAATCACTTTCATATTTGGGATAATTGCCGATGCCATTGATTCTTTGTGGCTCAATAAATTTGTACAATCAACAAAATTTTTAAGTATTTTTAGCAATTTTTCAAGAACTTTCCGTTGTTTCTAAACATGCAGGTTTTGAATGTGCAAAATGAAATGAGAGCCGTCTTTGTTCAAAATTTTTGAAAGCATATGATACTGGCTATTACATCTGGTTTGTACATCCTGAGTAAATCTGTGCTGTGGTAAATTAAATCTAATTTGATATTCATCATACTTGGCAATAGCTTGAGGCGAGTGATTAAAATAACCTACGATTTGTTTGCATATGGATATATTTTTTTCACGTCTCTTTGTTCAAATATGGCATCATTGAGAACTAGAGTCAAATAGTGTAAAAAGCAAGGTAATTTCTGGAATCCTACTTGTGTAACTCCTGCAGCCATATTAGGTGCGTTATCCCTTACTATAACATGAATTTTATTAGCAAGAATATTGAATTCTTCCATAACATTTTGAAGACAATCACTTATATTAGATGCTGTGTGAGATACGCGAAAAAGTGAAACTCGAAGGGTAGCATTTATATTCCATAGCTCCAATTATTACAAGCCTACAAGGCAAATATTTCACTGCTCACTTACAACATTGTAATATAGGTAATTATCAAAAATATTACATAACATGACTAACGAAACATAGCCAAATGTCTGCCTCACCATGACTGTCGGAAAATCAAAACATCATATCTTAGGCTCTACGTAAAGATGCGCCGCTCAATCCAATTTTCTTTAATTAAATAAAATTAAGGAAGAGCTGAAATTAAAAATCAATACGACAGACTTCGAAATATTGTCTTTGAAATATCATAAAGATCAAATAAAAATTATTTTCAGATTGTATCCCAAAGAATCGGTCAAGAATCGGTACAATTTTGCCACTCGATTCCATTTGGAGCCAATTCGAAAACAGCCGATTCCTCCGATTCCGATTCCGATTCCGATTAATCGTCCCATCACTAATATATATATATATATATATATATATATATATATATATATATATATATATATATATATATATATATATATATAATATATATATATATATATATATATATACTATATATATATAT
>JABUQX010005401.1:25000-27500 GCA_015478945.1 Trachelipus rathkii | reverse complement strand
CTGAAAGCTTCTTTAACAAAAATCCATTTGCGAACTCGCGACACGTTTCAAAAATTCCTTCAAAAGATAAGCTGATGGATAACTTAAAATTTATTTAAATTGGAGATCGAGTTTCATTAGAGGGCTTTTCGTTTTATAGCTTTTGAGAATCGAAGAAGGAAAATTTTGTGGAACTGCGCCAACGAACGAATTTCTTTTGTCTGTTCGGGCGCACTGCTTCCTTTGATCGAGAACTGCTCTTGGAAATTTGTTTTCCTTTTATTATTATTATTATTATTATTATTATTATTATTATTATTATTATTATTATTATTATTATTATTATTATTATTATTATTATTAATATATTATTATTATTATTATTATTATTATTATTATTATTATTATTATTATTATTATTATTATTATTATTATTATTATTATTATTATTATTAGTAGTAGTAGTAGTAGTAGTAGTAGTAATAGTAGTAAATTTATACATACAGTTTGTAATAAAATTGCCAGAAACTCCCCGAAAATATGGTAGTAATAGTAAAGGTACTAAAAACAGAAGTTTAAATTGCTCTTTTTGTTAAATTTAAATTATAAACGTAGGAGTAGAACTGACAATTATTTATTTATTTATTTCTTTTATGCATTTAAATAAGGTTCAATTAATGCGCTTCTATCATGATACATTATGCTAAAACTTTTAACTACTTATTTTATCTCTCTCTCTCTCTCTCTCTCTCTCTCTCTCTCTCTCTCTCTATATATATATATATATATATATATATATATAATATAGCATAATATATATATATATATATATATATATATATATATATAACTATATATATATAATATGCTGCTGCTGCTACTGCTATGCTAACTGCAAAAATTTTACTTTGTATATATATATATATATAAAGTGGATAGAAATAAGAAATGCACTTTATGGACCGATTGAAAATCAGAATTAGGGATTTTATTTATTTTAGACTAAAGTTTGTGGTTTCAGAAAGTCGATTTTGTGTACTTTTTATAATTTGTCTGAAATTTTTTCTTCAGTTTTAAAATTATTTTATATTGTTTAATAAATATTTAAATTATTTTTTCAGTAAGTATTTATGGAGTTACAGTAATGTTAAATGATACAATTTGAAAATTTGTTATTATCTTTCCTACAAATTTGTCATTGCAAACTGAAAAAAAAATAAATGAACTAAACCTAACCTAACTTAACCTAACCTGACATAATCTAACCTAACCTAACGTTGATTAATCCCTTTTTAAAATAATTATATTTATTAAGCAATGATAAAATCCTAACAATAAGTTCTATTTCCAGGTAAAATCACAAATTCCGAAATAAGGAAGAAATAAAGACAATGTGTATTTTTATTTACCTTCTTATTTGTGGTTCCAGAAAAATAATGGATCTGTTTCTAAAAATTTCTAGAAGCAATAAGAAATAATTGTTATTAAAATTCTCAAATTCTCTCTCTCTCTCTCTCTCTCTCTCTCTCTCTCTCTCTCTCTCTATATATATATATATATATATATATATATATATATAATTAAATATATATATATATATATATATATATATAGCATATATACTTACTATATATATATATATATATATATATATATATATATATATATACATATATATATATATATATATATATATATATATATATATATATATATATATACTACCTTTAACTTACTATATATATATACCAACAACATATATACTCTTCTGCTATATACTGCTCTTCTTTATATATATAATGTAAAAATATAACTATAGATTAAACTTTTGCAGCCCTGCTGAAAATATTACTATTCTTTTTATTTACTAAGAAAATTGAGAAAATTCTTAAAAAATCCCATTTTCTCTTTATAATCCACTTAGGAGCATTGTCATTATATACTGTATATATATATATATATATATATATATATATATATAAATATATATATATATATATATATATATACATATATATATCTTTCTATATATATAATATATATATATATATGTATAATATATATATATATATAATATAATATTAATAATATATATAACTTAAATATATATATATATATATATATATATATATATATATATATATATATATATATCTATATACTATATATATATATATATATATATATATATATATATATATATATTACTGATGTCTCAGATGTTCTACATTCGCTTGGGTGATAGGCAATATCAGGAAAATTTACAAAATTTGCGTTCGTATCCGTATTAGCACTGTTCCGAAGATAAGCAGCAGCAACTGTGCAAGAAAATAATATGCTCAAATGTGTGTTTGTCTACCTTTTATCATAACTTTTCATCAAACCAAAAAAATCTTCAGCAACCAATGTTGAATATAATCAATCATGCTCACTTAAGAGATGGAACAGAATGTTACTAATGACATAACGCACATTTAATGTGAAAAAATGGTAGTTAGATGAGAACGTGCAAATATGAAAT
>JABUQX010005401.1:17500-20000 GCA_015478945.1 Trachelipus rathkii | reverse complement strand
CCATCTTAGCAAGTACAACCCTATATTATATATATATATATATATATATATAATTAATATATATATATATATAATAATATATAAATATATATATATATAATATATATATATATATATATTATATATTAATATATATATATATAATATATATAATATATATAATTATATATATATAATATATATATATATATAATATATATTATATATATAAATATATATATATTATATTATTATAATATAATATATATATAATAATATAAATTAATATATATATATATATTATTATATATATATAAATATATATATATATTATATTATTAATATATATATATATATATAATATTATATATATATATATATATATATATATATATTATAATAATATATTAATATATAATAATATATAATATATATATATTTTATATATTATATATACGGATTGTTATCGTGACAGTTGTAATTATAATGTTTAGTATATAAATTAGTAATTAAAAACATTTAGAACTCCTCTTAAAGTTCCGCGTCATTGTTTTTGCACTTGATAATTATATATATTATATAGATATATATTATATATATATTATATATATTATAATAATTATAATAAATATATATATATATATATATATTATAGATAATATATATATATATATATATATATAATTATCATAATGATATTAATACCTACACACAAAAGAAAAACTGCTCAAATAGACAAGTTTAGGGTCCTCCAAACCGGTGTCAAAATTGAGCATGCAAAGTCGTCAAAATGACAAGTTTTCAAATGTCAAAAAGAGGAAAAATAATTCTCAACTGAGTACTTTTTCTGTGAGTAGTTGATTGTCAATTTGATGAAAACAAATTACTCTATTTGAATAGTTTTGTATGCTCAATTTTGACACCGGCTCTGAGGACTCTTAAACTGTTCACTTTATATATATTTATTTCCTTAGGACTCTTAAACTGTTCACTTTATATATATTTATTTCCTTAAGATACTGATAGCGGGGCAATGGTGCTTAATACCAAAGCCGTTATATATATATATATATATATATATATATATATAATTATAAAACGGCCTTGGTATATCACCAATGCTACCCAACAGGGCATTTGTTAGGCTTAATCACAGAGCAAAAAAAATAACAACTTTAATGTAAAGCGAAGTTGAAAAAAAAATATTGATAAGATATAATATAAAATTTTAACTATTCTTTTTCTCATAATTAATTAAAAAATTATTTGGAAAAAATTAAAAAAGAAAATGAAATAAAATGATTTAGGTGTAACTATTCTTAGCAATATTTTCCACGCGATAGGAAGTATGTTTCTCCAATTTCAGTTATTTGATTAATATTAATTCAAAAGTTCTTTAAAGATTAAAATTGAATTCAAAATTATCATTAGCAAATTTCAAAATTATCATCTGCAAATTTCTTCAAGGTTTTTTAAGAATAATATCAGGTCAAACTAAATTAATTTGCGAAATAATAATTCATGATTAGGCCAATGAGTGATTGAAATATGGATTTTGATATAAAAAAATTTCTGTATATATATAATATATAATATATATATATATATATATATAATTTATATATATATATATAATATATTATATATATATATATAATATATATATATTTAATATATATAATATATATATATATACATGGCGGTGCTAGATGTTTTCTTTTATTTAAAAACAAAAATATATTTATATATATATAAATTATATATATGTATATAATATATATATATTATATATATAGTATATATATATATTATATACATTATATATATATATATATATATATATATATATATATATATATATATATATATATATATATATATATATATATTTTTATATATATATATATAATATATATATATATATATATTTTACATTATATGGATATATAATATATATATATATATATATATATATATAATAATATAGAGAAAGAAGTTCAATATAATTACCTTTATTTAAAGAAGATGAACTTTCATTGTGTCCTCTGAATGACAATTCTTGTTTACCAAGAAAAATTACACAGTCTATTAGCCTTCTCATAATCTGGCGATTTTCGTCAACTTCTTCGTTATATTATTATTTTTTAATAAGCGTTTTATGAGATTCACCTAAAGCCTGATCAATATTGTATTTCTAAAGTTTGTTTTTAGGAAATAATCAACACTAACTTCCATTTCCATCTAATATTAATAACTCAAAAATAATTAAATAATTAATAATTAAAATTACAAGCGAAACATGGTTTCCAAAGGAAATTTAAAAAAAAAAAACTATTTATGGCAACATCGGAGAGTACGACGAGCGAGAGGCGGCCTGCCTCCCTTTATAGTATTGAAAGCATAGGATGTATTTTAATTTCAGCTACGCCGATGTGCGTAGGAAAGTTAAGCAGTGGATAGAGAGGCAAAATTAAATACCTTCATTTTTGTTTTATATTTCTTTAAGATTTTGTAGATTATT
>JABUQX010005401.1:10000-12500 GCA_015478945.1 Trachelipus rathkii | reverse complement strand
TCCTGCCTGTCTAAAACGGTGAACACTGTCCGAGTAGGTAAGAGTAAAATATTTAATGACCAAAATTTAAAAAAACAAATGTCCTTGTACCCCTATACATTTCCCAATGATGAAAATAGAATGTTTAAATTATATTACGTACAAAGGAGCAGAGTTGTTTGAAAAGTCATATAAACTAAAATTAATGTTCCACATTTAAGAGTTAAGATATTATATATTAAATATATATATTTATATAATATATATAATTAATATATTATATATATATAATACTATATATATATATATATGTATTATAATGAGCATATCATGTAAGAATTATTATATATATGTCCGTAAAGACTACTAATAATAAGTATAAACATATTAACAAACATAATATGAACAGGTCACTATAAATAATATTAGGATTATATATATATATTTACATGAAATTGATATATATATAAATAGATATATATTTACAAATAAATTAATAGTAGCATAATAACTGTATATATAGTTACATTATACTGAATAATTCAAAAACAATTTTGAACATTGAAAGATAAAGAATTACCTTTTGAATATAAATATATATTTATAATAAATTATGTACATATTTATATATATATATATATTATCATACTAAAAATATTTTATATACAAAATTTAAAATATTTTAAATAATATATGCATATATATAATTATCATATATAACATGAGAAATATTTCTATATATTGCATAGAATTAATATAATATAAACTAAAAGATACAAAATTTTAAATAATGCATAATATAACTGTAAAGATATGATCTATACAGAAAATATGTTAAAGTAGCATAGGCAGATAATATCACTATCTAATCATCTTAGATTTAATACAAGATCATACACTCGCAAGTGATCGTGAGGCTACTTCTTTGGCGTACCCCCAAGTATCACTCTGCGTACCCCCAGGGGTGCGCGTACCCCACTTTGGAGACCACTGCTCTAAATCAACTAATCATTTTGTCCCAATTATTTGATAAAATTCCATGCCATCAATGCTCTAGTGTCTATATTTACGGAAGTCGGAGTCGGAGTCGGAGTCGGAGTCGGAGTCGTGGAGTCGTGCAATTTTCCAGGAGTCGGAGTCGAAAATTCCTGTGTAAGTGGAGTCGGAGTCGGAGTCGGAGTCGGAGTCGAAAATTTATAGAACTATTATTATTATTATTATTATTATTATTATTATTATTATTATTATTATTATTATTATTATTATTATTATTATTATTATTATTATTACTAATTTATGATGTCTTCACTCTTCGCGTTAAACATTTGGTAAAAAAAAAAAAGCGCACGGCTGTTTATCAGATCACATAAAAACCATAGAGAAATTATTTGACAAGTTACCTAATTACGTTAATTAGTCATTAAGTATCTTCTATAAAACTGAAAAGCATATTTGTTAGTCATCTGTTATGACTCGCTCGCTAGCCATCTTTTATGTGTCTATAGCACCGTTAGATCTTCTTACCGAGTAGTTAGCAGTTACTATGAGAAAGAAACTAATTTCATTGGTAGAAGACAGATTAGTGGATATTGTTTATATACTCACTAATATGCTAGAAGATATATAAGGCCGATATCTTTATATTGACTAAATAATAGTGACATTACACAAACATAAAAAAGGAGGATGTCACTATAGACTCTCACAATCTCTTTAGAGGACATCTAACGAACTAAATAAGGAATACTCCGAGATATTTCGTGAATATTGACTGCTGGAGAGGTACGAGAATTGTCAAAAATGGAATTTCTCTCTCAATTACTCCGCAAACTAGTCTGTAAAAATGATAAGTATAATTATAAATTGATCGTGATAACTCTGTAAAAGGGAAGTACAGTGTAGAGGCGAAGTTGCTTGAAGATCATGTGAGTCATTTTGTTTGGAAAAATTATGCTTACAAATTCCAAATATTTGAAATTAAGGAGAGGGAGTACCGGGTCACAGAACATGTTCAGGAATTACTCGGAAAAGAGTATTCCACAGAGTTCCGTAATAGTTAGATTTATTACTGTATCCACTCCGCAGACACTAAGAAATTTGAGGTTTATTCATGTCACCATATGCAGGATCTCTCCTATAAACATTGGATTGCATGAACATCAAGCGAAATTCCTAATGACACCGATATACTGGTCAGTGTTGTGCAGTTAATACTCATTCTCAAGAAAATGATCTCACTACGATATCATGTTGAGAGGAGTCTGTGTCTCGACACCATAGTAAATGGTATATATGCAATCAATGGTTATCACACACACAAGAAAAAAAAAAATATAGAATAGAGTAGTACATGTTTAATATATGTATTAGATTTGTAAGTGCAATTATATTTTCAGACAAGTGGTTATACTAGGAGTACTTGCGTTCATAGATTATTGTATCAAGTATTTTTACCACAATATTTTCTCTTTTTTCACTTTGTCTCTTTTCATTCTCAGTGGTTTTTCTTTAGTAATCAGAA
>JABUQX010005401.1:0-7500 GCA_015478945.1 Trachelipus rathkii | reverse complement strand
AGGATGTACCGGATAACCAGAATTTTAGTTCTGAGCCTGGAAACTTCTGAGATTATTCCTGGAATCTTGTAGTAAAAAGTTCCGACGGAATATGATTCCTCGGCCGGATAATACCTCAGGAAACTATTATCGGACATTCTGCTTAACACAATACTTACATATTCTATCTTATAAATAACATTTATGTACTGATAACAAGTGGAGTCTCTCTAAGAAGTATATCTTGACATATTACTTATTATACATACGTAGTGATGCATAGGTAAAATCCGTATCCTAGACGGTAACATTACCGCACATTTATTAGGAGTTCCCGTATACATCGCTAATCCATCAATTTGCTCCATGTCGGATTTATGCGTGCGTAGATATATTTATTGTCGAGGATTTGATAATAAGAATCATTAGATACTCGACCTAAACTTTAAATGAGACATGGGACTCGTCGATCTCATACTGATGTGTTACTAATATATATAATGTATTGATAACTCATCATATCCTCACTCAATGCAATGAAGTATTCATTAAATTTATTTGAGTCAACAGAATGTTAAATAGATGTATTGACTCAATAAAGTATAACCTTTGACTTATTTATGTTACTGCACATGTAAGTATTATATTCTCACAAAAGTAACAATATTCTTACTAAATGTAGGTAAAAATGACATATCTAACTACTTAGTCAATTAAGCTATTATGAATAACTGTTTGAATAAATATATACTCAATAAAAAATTCAAAGCCTCTAAAACTTGTCTCCGATGTATTCCATATAATTATATATACTACATACTAGCTAAAGGAAAGCATATTTATGAAAATATACTTATTCAAAATGAAAAATATGAGTATGGATTTTAAAATAATATGAAAGATGATAATGAAAAACATTAATAGTCTATAAAATAAACTAGTCAGTATTTGGTTACTTAGTTGGAAGTTAATAACTTTATCAATATTCAATTGCTAAATTATACTTATATATCACCCCGTATATAATTATAAGGCAAGTTATATTTTTGAACACAATATTAATATATAGAACAATTAAAATCTAGTTCAACTATTTGTTATTTGCAGTATTTAAAAAATACTTCAAATCCGAGCAGTATATATCACTTATATAAATATACGTTCATACTGCACTTATTATATTAACAGTAAGAGAACACGAAATTCCTAACATGAAGATACCATACACGAGTATTCACACAAGAGTGTTTGAAAATCTCCTGTGAATAGAGATCTATCTGACCTGGCGAGAAAATCACTCGTATCACTATCCTCAGTAGTGATATGAACAGATGATATTATGTATAACCTGCTGAATGTAACAAGACAGTACGTAGGGTTGTGTTTAGTCAAGCCTCGCATTTGCACTAACTTTACTATCACCGAATGAGGACACAACAGATTCAAATAACCTAGAGTACCAAAATGGAAGATTAATCTTATCAGTATAGTGAGTTATTCAATGAGCCTCCATAGACGCAAAAATTTAATCATCATACTCAAGATAGAAAAAGTAACACTTCGTGCTAAGTGGATGAGAGTGCTTGCTCAGCCACATACTGTGCCTCACACACTCTAGGCTTGTGCGTCAATGTGATTGAGAAGAAAGTTGAGGCACACAATAGGTTGCACTATTAACACTATCATTGATGAACAACAAAGAATGAGACAACAGAACCATTCTAGTCCATGAGAGAGAGACACAGATAGTGACATTATAGATGTTCATATATCTCATCAAAAAGTAAACACCTTTAATTTACACACTAAATTATTAATGAGAATTTAATAAAGAATAAGATAATGAGTACAAAAAAGAACTATAGTTAAAAACATGTTTCGCACACAATCTCTTTCTCAAAAATTTAATGATGAGGAGGGTATGTGAGCGTAGATAGGAGCGATTTCGAAGTATGGATGCTTCACATATGGAATGACAGGTCACCTCCTTTCCGCACCCTAGATACACACAAACATATTATTTATAATAGAATTTTTACCGCCTCTAAAGGACTATAATATTAAGGGATACATAGTATATATGCAACAGTAAGATAATATGGCAGATGCAAGATATTTGTATCGATGTATCTGCGATAAACTTAAGTCATTTTAATGGACTTACTTTATTTATGCTATCATTATTTAAAGTGAGCATTTATTTATTTAAAACTCTTTAGCATTTTTCGGCGCTTATTTAATTCATAATGATCATGTCAGAATATCATAGTTAGCAGCTGATATTGAACCTTTGATTTAATGCTTACTATCAATATCCGTAGGATATATAAGTTTTGCGCTTTCTACTTCTATACAGCAGCACTTGATATCAGTCAAATATGACTCGCGATGCCTAATACTTATTCGAGGCTGACGGTATGTCGATTTAATACTAAAGGTACGGTCTCGTTGTTATGTATACTCTGAAGGTTCGTAGATGATTTTCAAAAATGCGTAAGCTTAAAAACTTTGTATAATTATAGAGCAAGTAGGTAAATTCCACATAAATCTAAATGTATACGATGCCACAGGATGAACTTTGAGAAATATTGTACGCATTTATCTCAGCTCTTGTCTAGAGATCTCTATACTTCAACGTCTCTATGATATATACAAGTGTCATTGGAATAGATTTGTGATTTATATCGATAAAATAGAGATCACACATAAGAGACTTCTTGGCGAAATACCTTTTGAGATATATTGTAGCTGGTGATTTTAGATGTGAAGAGAGTGTGATTATGTATTAATAAATTAATATCTAGTATTAACTGCTCGGCGATCTCTTTAGGATACCAATAAATGACTCTACCTAAAAGGATCCTTATTCATTACATCATTACCTACTACAACCTACAACACTAAACTACGAGCATTTTGATAGTTATATATACAAAGTAATCTACATATATATTAATTATAATTAATAATATATACTATATTATATTATATAATATAATATAATATATTATATTAATATATATATATAATATATATATATATTAATATAATATATATATTATATATAATATAATATATAATAATATAATTATTAATAATTAATATAATATTAATTACTATATAATATTATATATATATATATTATATATATATATATATTAATATATATATATATATATATATATATATATATTAATTTAATATATATTAATATATATATTAATATATTAATATATATATATAGCGATTACAACTGTGATCTGTAATTTAAATATATAATATATAACTTTTATTAATGTCTTTATAATAATACTGTTTACCTTGAAATATTTTTCTGATCCTATATTTCATGTCTGCATTCCGTACTCATATGTCTTTGCACTACTACAGAACTTCTCTGAGCACGCCTGGAAAGGAAGGTAAATATCCGAACTATATATAATTATAATGATTAGCATATATATTCAATTTTATTATCTAACTATTGTAGATAGTAATAGTGTAGTATTATTAGAGGCCATTATTTTTTCTATAGAATGAATAATATAAACAAAACATAATTTCTCAAAATACTATTTATTATTTTTATGTCGTCAGTTTCATCTTGCTTATCATCAAATCTATATATATTAAACATCCGCATCGCGATGGTTGGTACTCAAGAAAAAATGCAAACAACATCCAGGGACCTAGATAAATTATTTGAATGACAGAGTCTGCTTCTGATTATTTATCTCTATTTACTGTGAGCTCTTATGATCTATGATAAAACGCAAATATCGGCGTTGTCAAGACGGGTAATGACTCAATTTAAATAATTTAGTTTACAAAGTCATTTTCATATATATATAGGCACAGTTTCATTACTACCCTATACTATACGATTTCTACTGTCACATTCTCAAAAAGTGTAAAGAGCTTTTTTTTAAGATAAAGTGCCTTCTTTTATTTTAGAACAATGTCGTGTTCCATCTCTTAAGTGAGCATGAGTGAAATGTTGTATGAGGATAATAGATCACAGTTGGCTATGCCTGAATGAAACTTATATTTGGTTATATCGATATCTTATCAGAAAACAATGCTGAGTGGAAAAAGAGGCAATGCGTTAACTAAATCTACTCTCTACTTGAGCATAATTATTTTCATTGCACAACTCAGCTCATACGATCTTTGCCAGTAATTATCTCCACAGGAATAGCACTAGTACATTTTGTAAAAATATACGAGAAATTTACACTCTCTGGAACATCTCAGATTGTTAAATTTTTTATTATACACTTATTGCTTCTTGACCTACAGTTATATCAACACTCAATTGTGTCTATGTTAAGAATAGATTACTTCATCGTATCAAAGTATATCAGTTCTTGAATAAAATAATAATAATAACCAAATAATTAGTCAATAATAATATAATAATATCATATTAATAATAAATAATATATATAATAGAATTATATAAATATAGTACACCTGTTTAGTAATATTTTTAATTTTTCGCCCATAGGTCTAGATTTATATTGATAGAGCAGGTGACCACAAAAAAAAATCTTATAATAGATTAAATATAATACCTATTTGTTTTACGTAATATTTATTATATATATTATTTTTATATATTTTAATTTTTTTTTAATTATTTTTAGGCAATTTTTTTATTTAGCTAAATTATATAATTTAAATTCCTATGACTATTCACCTAATATTATAGGTTAATAAGTATATTATTCATCGAATATTATAAATAAGTAATTCTAGATCAATGTAGTTACAGTAAGAAATTATTATTTAAATAATAGAACAAAAAAAATTTAACAAACCTTATATAGAGCACGGTGAGGTAGTTGTAGCTAATATTACAATAATATATATATATATATATAATTAAATATTATATAATATATATATATATATATATATATATTATATATATATAATTAATATAATTAATATATATATATATTAATAATATATATAGTTATATATATATAATAGATATATATATAATATTAATATAGTATATAATATATACAGTATATATATATATATATATGACAATTGATCTACTCATTAAAGGGTATAATTTAAAGATAGTAAAAATGGGATTTTTTAATGAAATTTTATTCTCAATTTTCTTAGGTATAATAATAAATAAGTGATATATAATTAGAATATATTCCACAGGGCTGAAAAGTTACATACTATTATATGATTATATCTATATTTTACTTAATATATATATATTATAGTATATATATTAATATATATATATTTATAATATATATATTTAATAATATATAATAATTTAAACACGTTAATATAATACTTAATATAAAAATTATTTTAATAGTATATCATTAAACTATATTAATTATATTATAGGTAATTAAATTAGGAATTTAATATATTTATACTTATTAATATTATTATAAAATATAATAATTAAAATAAGCAATTTGTGGTCTATAAAATAAAAATTACATAAAAAATTCAAAAAAAATAAATAATAAAATAATAATAAAATATCCCAACCTCCATGAGTATTAAAGCTTTATCCACCAATGTATCGTGAGTTGTGATAGAAAATTATTGTTTCAATATTTTTAAAGTATTATTCATGAAATAGTATTGGAAGCTCACTAGATAGGTCATTTTTATATACATCATATTTGTTCTAATATGTATATTAATCAATTATTTCTATTATTAATTTTTTTTATGTACATAATAAACCTGTGTATATAGTAATATGATCAAATTATGATATAACTGTAATTTTTTTAAGAAAGGACATATTTGAAAAAGTATGAATAAAAGTTTACCTAGGTATAGTTTACTAGCAGGAACCTTAGTGATATTCTATATATAATAATACTATTATAAATAGGTATTTATAGTGACCGATAATAGAGAGAGATATATAGTAGAGATGATGAGATTATTATATGTATAGATACGATAGTATATATAGATGAGAGATAGAATATGATAGAGAGAGAGAGAGTAAATTTGAGGGTTATTTTGAATAAAAACTATGAGAAATTAATTATTCAGTTGTACAATATGCATTTTAGACAGATCCATTTATATTATTTTAGGAAACTCCACCAAATCATATAGTATAGTTCATAAATATAATAAATTACTACATTTGATCTTATATTTTATATTTCTTCCTTATATTTTACCTCTCGTAAATTTGTATATGAATTTTTTACTAGGAAAATAGAACTTAATGTTATAGAGATAATTTATCATTGTCTTCCAATAAATATTATAATTATTTTTAAAAAAGGGATTAAGCAGGCGTTAGGTTAGGTTAGATTATGTCAAGGTTATAAGTTAGTTTTAGATTTAGGTATTAAGGTATTATTAGTTTCATATTTATTTTTTATTTATTCAGTTTATTGTCAATATGACAAATTTTGATAGAATAACCAGTACAAATTAACAATATATTATATTCCCTCATAATTGTTATTGCATTTTTTTACAATGAATGTATGTGTAGTAATTGTTACTTACTTGAAATAATAATAATCTTATTGAAGGTAACAGAGTCACTGGTGAAGAATAATTTTAAAATACTGAAATCGGAAATAAATTACAAAAATTAATAGAAAAAGGTACTGAAATCGGCTTTCTGAAACCACAACTTTTAGCTAATAATTAAATAAAAATCCCGTAAATTTCTGATTTATTCAATTACGGTTAGCCATAAAGTGACTATGCATTTTTATATTTCTATTGACCTCATACTTTATATATTGATATATATATATATATTATTAATATATAATATATATTAAAATATTATATATAATATATATATATTAATATTAATATATATATATATATATAATAATATATATATATATATATATATTAATATAAAATATTATAAAAATATATATATAGATATTAATATATAATTATTTCTATATTTTAAATTTGGAAATATATGAAAATCAATATTTATCTTGCTATAATTTAATTAATTAATTAATTATTGACACGGCATATATATATATACGTATTTAGTAATGAGAGAGAGATGCTGAAGAGTTAATTTGGAGAGACCTGAGATGCGGTGAGAGGATTTGGCAATTTTAGAATGTAGAGTATAGAAAATTATATAGTGATATATTATAAAATTATATATATAAAAATTTTATATAAAGTATTAAACATTTATTCTGAGACTTCCTCTAAAATTTACCCAATCTCTAGTTTTTTATTATTGATAGGAATAGATACGTACATATAATTATAACATTAGTGAATACCTATTAAATTTAATAAATGCATTATAAATATATAGTAAATAAAATAATAATATAATAATAATTATTAAATTATTACTAGTATTATATTACTTATAATGTTATGTTTATATTATAATAATTTTAAAATTTATAATCAAAAGTTAGCCATATTTTAAATACTATTATCTGTATATTATATTTTTAGTTTAGTCTTATATATACTATTATATTTTTGAATCATAATACATTATCTGCT